>CATIWC010003056.1:0-96764 GCA_948472305.1 Vicia faba
TGGAGAAGAAGAAAAATAACGAATTTGTTTACATATATTATACCATAATACAATATGAATATGGTGAATAAATATACTATCGAGACTCATTATATAATTTAAATTATTTCCAATGTATATGTAATATTTGTCATTAATTAATAGTCTTTTAACTTAGTTTCTTGGTGAAGAAGTAACCCAAAATTTGGTGATAGAGAAGAAGAAAATTTTTGAAATTGTTTACATCTATTATATCATAATACAATATGAATATGGTGAATAAATATACTATCGAGACTCATTATATAATTTGAATTATTTTGAATGTATATGGAATATGTGTCATTAATTAATAATCTTTTAACATAGTTTCTTAGAGATTAAATTACCTAAAATTTGGTGATATAGAAGAAGAAAAATATTGAAATTGTTTACATCTATTATACCATAATACAATATGAATATGGTGAATAAATATACTATCGATCCTCAATATATAATTTGAATAATTTCCAATGTATATGGAATATGTGTCATTAATTAATAGTCTTTTAACATAGTTTCGACGTGAAGAAGTAACCTAAAATTTGGTGATGGAGAAGAAGAAAAATATTGAAATTGTTTACATCTATTATACCATAATACAATATGAATATGGTGAATAAATATACTATCGAGACTCATTATATAATTTGAATTATTTCTAATGTATATGGAATATGTGTCATTAATTTATAGACTTTTAACTTAGTTTCTTGGTGAAGAAGTAACCTAAAAT
Source organism: Vicia faba (assembly GCA_948472305.1). NCBI lineage: Eukaryota > Viridiplantae > Streptophyta > Magnoliopsida > Fabales > Fabaceae > Vicia > Vicia faba. Next base: position 758 of record CATIWC010003056.1, read on the forward strand.
TTGGTGATGGAGAAGATGAAAATTTTTTATATTGTTTACATCTATTATACCATAATACAATATGAATATGGTGAATAAATATACTATCGAGACTCATTATAAAATTTGAATTATTTCCGATGTATATGGAATATGTGTCATTAATTAATAGTCTTTTAACTTAGTTTCTTAGTGATGAAGTAACATAAAATTTGGTGATGGAGAAGAAGAAAAATAACGAATTTGTTTACATATATTATACCATAATATAATATGAATATGGTGAATAAATATACTATCGAGACTCATTATATAATTTAAATTATTTCCAATGTATATGTAATATTTGTCATTAATTAATAGTCTTTTAACTTAGTTTTTTGGTGAAGAAGTAACCTAAATTTTGGTGATAGAGAAGAAGAAATTTTTTGAAATTATTTACATCTATTATATCACAATACAATATGAATATGGTGAATAAATATACTATCGAGACTCATTATATAATTTGAATTATTTTGAATGTATATGGAATATGTGTTATTAATTAATAGTCTTTTAACATAGTTTCTTAGTGATTAAATAACCTAAAATTTGGTGATATAGAAGAAGAAAAATATTGAAATTGTTTACATCTATTATACCATAATACAATATGAATATGGTGAATAAATATACTATCGATCCTCAATATATAATTTGAATAATTTCCAATGTATATGGAATATGTGTCATTAATTAATAGTCTTTTAACATAGTTTCAAGGTGAAGAAGTAACCTAAAATTTGGTGATGGAGAAGAAGAAAAATATTGAAATTGTTTACATCTATTATACCATAATACAATATGAATGAGGTGAATAAATATAATATCGAGACTCATTATATAATTTGAATTATTTCTAATGTATATGGAATATGTGTCATTAATTTATAGACTTTTAACTTAGTTTCTTGGTGAAGAAGTAACCTAAAATTTGGTGATGGAGAAGAAGAAAATTTTTGATATTGTTTACATCTATTATACCATGATACAATATGAATATGGTGAATAAATATACTATCGAGACTCATTATATAATTTGAATTATTTCCAATGTATATGGAATATGTGTCATTAATTAATAGTCTTTTAACTTAGTTTCTTAGTGATGAAGTAACATAAAATTTGGTGATGGAGAAGAAGAAAAATAACGAATTTGTTTACATATATTATACCATAATACAATATGAATATGGTGAATAAATATACTATCGAGACTCATTATATAATTTAAATTATTTCCAATGTATATGTAATATTTGTCATTAATTAATAGTCTTTTAACTTAGTTTCTTGGTGAAGAAGTAACCTAAAATTTGGTGATAGAGAAGAAGAAAATTTTTGAAATTGTTTACATCTATTATATCATAATACAATATGAATATGGTGAATAAATATACTATCGAGACTCATTATATAATTTGAATTATTTTGAATGTATATGGAATATGTGTCATTAATTAATAATCTTTTAACATAGTTTCTTAGAGATTAAATTACCTAAAATTTGGTGATATAGAAGAAGAAAAATATTGAAATTGTTTACATCTATTATACCATAATACAATATGAATATGGTGAATAAATATACTATCGATCCTCAATATATAATTTGAATAATTTCCAATGTATATGGAATATGTGTCATTAATTAATAGTCTTTTAACATAGTTTCGAGGTGAAGAAGTAACCTAAAATTTGGTGATGGAGAAGAAGAAAAATATTGAAATTGTTTACATCTATTATACCATAATACAATATGAATATGGTGAATAAATATACTATCGAGACTCATTATATAATTTGAATTATTTCTAATGTATATGGAATATGTGTCATTAATTTATAGACTTTTAACTTAGTTTCTTGGTGAAGAAGTAACCTAAAATTTGGTGATGGAGAAGAAGAAAATTTTTGATATTGTTTACATCTATTATACCATAATACAATATGAATATGGTGAATAAATATACTATCGAGACTCATTATATAATTTGAATTATTTCTAATGTATTTGGAATATGTGTCATTAATTAATAGTCTTTTAACTTAGTTTCTTAGTGATGAAGTAACATAAAATTTGGTGATGGAGAAGAAGAAAAATAAATAATTTGTTTACATATATTATACCATAGTACAATATGAATATGGTGAATAAATATACTATCGAGACTCATTATATAATTTAAATTATTTCCAATGTATATGTAATATTTGTCATTAATTAATAGTCTTTTAACTTAGTTTCTTGGTGAAGAAGTAACCTAAAATTTGGTGATAGAGAAGAAGAAAATTTTTGAAATTGTTTACATCTATTATATCATAATACAATATGAATATGGTGAATAAATATACTATTGAGACTCATTATATAATTTAAGTTATTTCCAATGTATATGGAATATGTGTCATTAATTAATAGTCTTTTAACTTAGTTTCTTGGTGAAGAAGTAACCTAAAATTTAGTGATAGAGAAGAAGAAAAATATTGAAATTGTTTACATCTATTATACCATAATACAATATGAATATGGTGAATAAATATACTATCGAGACTCATTATATAATTTGAATTATTTTCAATGTATATGGAATATGTGTCATTAATTAATAGTATTTTAACTTAGTTTCTTAGTGATTAAGTAACCTAAAATTTGGTGATGGAGAAGAAGAAAAATATTGAAATTGTTTACATCTATTATACCATAATACAATATGAATATGGTGAATAAATATACTATCGAGACTCATTATATAATTTGAATTATTTCTAATGTATATGGAATATGTGTCATTAATTTATAGACTTTTAACTTAGTTTCTTGGTGAAGAAGTAACTTAAAATTTGATGATGGAGAAGAAGAAAATTTTTGATATTGTTTACATCTATTATACCATAATACAATATGAATATGGTGAATAAATATACTATCGAGACTCATTATATAATTTGAATTATTTCCAATGTATATGGAATATGTGTCATTAATTAATAGTCTTTTAACTTAGTTTCTTAGTGATGAAGTAACATAAAATTTGGTGATGGAGAAGAAGAAAAATAACGAATTTGTTACATATATTATACCATAATACAATATGAATATGGTGAATAAATATACTATCGAGACTCATTATATAATTTAAATTATTTCCAATGTATATGTAATATTTGTCATTAATTAATAGTCTTTTAACTTAGTTTCTTGGTGAAGAAGTAACCCAAAATTTGGTGATAGAGAAGAAGAAAATTTTTGAAATTGTTTACATCTATTATATCATAATACAATATGAATATGGTGAATAAATATACTATCGAGACTCATTATATAATTTGAATTATTTTGAATGTATATGGAATATGTGTCATTAATTAATAATCTTTTAACATAGTTTCTTAGAGATTAAATTACCTAAAATTTGGTGATATAGAAGAAGAAAAATATTGAAATTGTTTACATCTATTATACCATAATACAATATGAATATGGTGAATAAATATACTATCGATCCTCAATATATAATTTGAATAATTTCCAATGTATATGGAATATGTGTCATTAATTAATAGTCTTTTAACATAGTTTCGACGTGAAGAAGTAACCTAAAATTTGGTGATGGAGAAGAAGAAAAATATTGAAATTGTTTACATCTATTATACCATAATACAATATGAATATGGTGAATAAATATACTATCGAGACTCATTATATAATTTGAATTATTTCTAATGTATATGGAATATGTGTCATTAATTTATAGACTTTTAACTAGTTTCTTGGTGAAGAAGTAACCTAAAATTTGGTGATGGAGAAGAAGAAAATTTTTGATATTGTTTACATCTATTATACCATAATACAATATGAATATGGTGAATAAATATACTATCGAGACTCATTATATAATTTGAATTATTTCTAATGTATTTGGAATATGTGTCATTAATTAATAGTCTTTTAACTTAGTTTCTTAGTGATGAAGTAACATAAAATTTGGTGATGGAGAAGAAGAAAAATAAAGAATTTGTTTACATATATTATACCATAGTACAATATGAATATGGTGAATAAATATACTATCGAGACTCATTATATAATTTAAATTATTTCCAATGTATATGTAATATTTGTCATTAATTAATAGTCTTTTAACTTAGTTTCTTGGTGAAGAAGTAACCTAAAATTTGGTGATAGAGAAGAAGAAAATTTTTGAAATTGTTTACATCTATTATATCATAATACAATATGAATATGGTGAATAAATATACTATCGAGACTCATTATATAATTTGAATTATTTTGAATGTATATGGAATATGTGTCATTAATTAATAGTCTTTTAACATAGTTTCTTAGTGATTAAATAACCTAAAATTTGGTGATATAGAAGAAGAAAAATATTGAAATTGTTTACATCTATTATACCATAATACAATATGAATATGGTGAATAAATATACTATCGATCCTCAATATATAATTTGAATAATTTCCAATGTATATGGAATATGTGTCATTAATTAATAGTCTTTTAACATAGTTTCGAGGTGAAGAAGTAACCTAAAATTTGGTGATGGAGAAGAAGAAAAATATTGAAATTGTTTACATCTATTATACCATAATACAATATGAATATGGTGAATAAATATACTATCGAGACTCATTATATAATTTGAATTATTTCTAATGTATATGGAATATGTGTCATTAATTTATAGACTTTTAACTTAGTTTCTTGGTGAAGAAGTAACCTAAAATTTGGTGATGGAGAAGAAGAAAATTTTTGATATTGTTTACATCTATTATACCATAATACAATATGAATATGGTGAATAAATATACTATCGAGACTCATTATATAATTTGAATTATTTCCAATGTATATGAAATATGTGTCATTAATTAAAAGTCTTTTAACTTAGTTTCTTAGTGATGAAGTAACAGAAAATTTGGTGATGGAGAAGAAGAAAAATAACGAATTTGTTTACATATATTATACCATAATACAATATGAATATGGTGAATAAATATACTATCGAGACTCATTATATAATTTAAATTATTTCCAATGTATATGTAATATTTGTCATTAATTAATAGTCTTTTAACTTAGTTTCTTGGTGAAGAAGTAACCTAAAATTTGGTGATAGAGAAGAAGAAAATTTTTGAAATTGTTTACATCTATTATATCATAATACAATATGAATATGGTGAATAAATATACTATTGAGACTCATTATATAATTTAAGTTATTTCCAATGTATATGGAATATGTGTCATTAATTAATAGTCTTTTAACTTAGTTTCGGTGAAGAAGTAACCTAAAATTTAGTGATAGAGAAGAAGAAAAATATTGAAATTGTTTACATCTATTATACCATAATACAATATGAATATGGTGAATAAATATACTATCGAGACTCATTATATAATTTGAATTATTTTCAATGTATATGGAATATGTGTCATTAATTAATAGTATTTTAACTTAGTTTCTTAGTGATTAAGTAACCTAAAATTTGGTGATGGAGAAGAAGAAAAATATTGAAATTGTTTACATCTATTATACCATAATACAATATGAATATGGTGAATAAATATACTATCGAGACTCATTATATAATTTGAATTATTTCTAATGTATATGGAATATGTGTCATTAATTTATAGACTTTTAACTTAGTTTCTTGGTGAAGAAGTAACTTAAAATTTGATGATGGAGAAGAAGAAAATTTTTGATATTGTTTACATCTATTATACCATAATACAATATGAATATGGTGAATAAATATACTATCGAGACTCATTATATAATTTGAATTATTTCCAATGTATATGGAATATGTGTCATTAATTAATAGTCTTTTAACTTAGTTTCTTAGTGATGAAGTAACATAAAATTTGGTGATGGAGAAGAAGAAAAATAACGAATTTGTTTACATATATTATACCATAATACAATATGAATATGGTGAATAAATATACTATCGAGACTCATTATATAATTTAAATTATTTCCAATGTATATGTAATATTTGTCATTAATTAATAGTCTTTTAACTTAGTTTCTTGGTGAAGAAGTAACCTAAAATTTGGTGATAGAGAAGAAGAAAATTTTTGAAATTGTTTACATCTATTATATCATAATACAATATGAATATGGTGAATAAATATACTATCGAGACTCATTATATAATTTGAATTATTTTGAATGTATATGGAATATGTGTCATTAATTAATAGTCTTTTAACATAGTTTCTTAGTGATTAAATAACCTAAAATTTGGGTGATATAGAAGAAGAAAAATATTGAAATTGTTTACATCTATTATACCATAATACAATATGAATATGGTGAATAAACATACTATCGATCCTCAATATATAATTTGAATAATTTCCAATGTATATGGAATATGTGTCATTAATTAATAGTCTTTTAACATAGTTTCGAGGTGAAGAAGTAACCTAAAATTTGGTGATGGAGAAGAAGAAAAATATTGAAGTTGTTTACATCTATTATACCATAATACAATATGAATATGGTGAATAAATATACTATCGAGACTCATTATATAATTTGAATTATTTCTAATGTATATGGAATATGTGTCATTAATTTATAGACTTTTAACTTAGTTTCTTGGTGAAGAAGTAACCTAAAAATTTGGTGATGGAGAAGAAGAAAATTTTTGATATTGTTTACATCTATTATACCATAATACAATATGAATATGGTGAATAAATATACTATCGAGACTCATTATATAATTTGAATTATTTCCAATGTATATGGAATATGTGTCATTAATTAATAGTCTTTTAACTTAGTTTCTTAGTGATGAAGTAACATAAAATTTGGTGATGGAGAAGAAGAAAAATAACGAATTTGTTTACATATATTATACCATAATACAATATGAATATGGTGAATAAATATACTATCGAGACTCATTATATAATTTAAATTATTTCCAATGTATATGTAATATTTGTCATTAATTAATAGTCTTTTAACTTAGTTTCTTGGTGAAGAAGTAACCTAAAATTTGGTGATAGAGAAGAAAAAAAATTTTGAAATTGTTTACATCTATTATATCATAATACAATATGAATATGGTGAATAAATATACTATCGAGACTCATTATATAATTTGAATTATTTTGAATGTATATGGAATATGTGTCATTAATTAATAATCTTTTAACATAGTTTCTTAGTGATTAAATAACCTAAAATTTGGTGATATAGAAGAAGAAAAATATTGAAATTGTTTACATCTATTATACCATAATACAATATGAATATGGTGAATAAATATACTATCGATCCTCAATATATAATTTGAATAATTTCCAATGTATATGGAATATGTGTCATTAATTAATAGTCTTTTAACATAGTTTCGAGGTGAAGAAGTAACCTAAAATTTGGTGATGGAGAAGAAGAAAAATATTGAAATTGTTTACATCTATTATACGATAATACAATATGAATATGGTGAATAAATATACTATCCAGACTCATTATATAATTTGAATTATTTTCAATGTATATGGAATATGTGTAATTAATTAATAGTCTTTTAACTTAGTTTCTTAGTGATTAAGTAACCTAAAATTTGGTGATGGAGAAGAAGAAAAATATTGAAATTGATTACATCTATTATACCATGATACAATATAAATATGGTGAATAAATATATTATCGAGACTCATTATATAATTTGAATTATTTTCAATGTATATGGAATATGTGTAATTAATTAATAGTCTTTTAACTTAGTTTCTTAGTGATTAAGTATAACCTAAAATTTGGTGATGAAGAAGAAGAAAAATATTGAAATTGTTTACATCTATTATACCATAATACAATATGAATATGATGAATAACTATACTATCGAGAGTCATTATATAATTTGAATTATTTTCAATCTATATGGAATATGTGTCATTAATTAATAGTGTTTTAACTTAGTTTCTTAGTGAAGAAGTAACCTAAAATTTGGTGATAGAGAAGAAGAAAAATAATGAAATTGTTTACATCTATTATACCATGATACAATATAAATATGGTGAATAAATATATTATCGAGACTCATTATATAATTTGAATTATTACCAATGTATATGAAATAAGTGTCATTAATTAATAATCTTTTAACTTAGTTTCTTGGTGAAGAAGTTACCTAAAATTTGGTGATGGAGAAGAAGAAAAAATATTGAAATTGTTTACATCTATTATACCATAATTCAATATGAATATGGTGAATAAATATACTATCGAGACTCATTATATAATTTAAGTTATTTCAAATGTATATGGAATATGTGTCATTAATTTATAGACTTTTAACTTAGTTTCTTGGTGAAGAAGTAACCTAAAATTTGGTGATGGAGAAGAAGAAAATATTTGATATTGTTTACATCTATTATACCATAATACAATATGAATATGGTGAATAAATATACTATCGAGACTCATTATATAATTTGAATTATTTCCAATGTATATGGAATATGTGTCATTAATTAATAGTCTTTTAACTTAGTTTCTTAGTGATGAAGTAACATAAAATTTGGTGATGGAGAAGAAAAATAACGAATTTGTTTACATATATTATACCATAATACAATATGAATATGGTGAATAAATATACTATCGAGACTCATTATATAATTTAAATTATTTCCAATGTATATGTAATATTTGTTATTAATTAATAGTCTTTTAACTTAGTTTCTTGGTGAAGAAGTAACCTAAAATTTGGTGATAGAGAACAAGAAAATTTTTGAAATTGTTTACATCTATTATATCATAATACAATATGAATATGGTGAATAAATATACAATCGAGACTCATTATATAATTTGAATTATTTTGAATATATATGAAATATGTGTCATTAATTAATAGTCTTTTAACATAGTTTCTTAGTGATTAAATAACCTAAAATTTGGTGATATAGAAGAAGAAAAATATTGAAATTATTTACATCTATTATACCATAATACAATATGAATATGGTGAATAAATATACTATCGATCCTCAATATATAATTTGAATAATTTCCAATGTATATGGAATATGTGTCATTAATTAATAGTCTTTTAACATAGTTTCCAGGTGAAGAAGTAACATAAAATTTGGTGATGGAGAAGAAGAAAAATATTGAAATTGTTTACATCTATTATACCATAATACAATATGAATATGGTGAATAAATATACTATCCAGACTCATTATATAATTTGAATTATTTTCAATGTATATGGAATATGTGTAATTAATTAATAGTCTTTTAACTTAGTTTCTTAGTGATTAAGTAACCTAAAATTTGGTGATGGAGAAGAAGAAAAATATTGAAATTGATTACATCTATTATACCATGATACAATATAAATATGGTGAATAAATATATTATCGAGACTCATTATATAATTTGAATTATTTTCAATGTATATGGAATATGTGTAATTAATTAATAGTCTTTTAACTTAGTTTCTTAGTGATTAAGTATAACCTAAAATTTGGTGATGAAGAAGAAGAAAAATATTGAAATTGTTTACATCTATTATACCATAATACAATATGAATATGATGAATAACTATACTATCGAGAGTCATTATATAATTTGAATTATTTTCAATCTATATGGAATATGTGTCATTAATTAATAGTCTTTTAACTTAGTTTCTTAGTGAAGAAGTAACCTAAAATTTGGTGATGGAGAAGAAGAAAAATAATGAAATTGTTTACATCTATTATACCATGATACAATATAAATATGGTGAATAAATATATTATCGAGACTCATTATATAATTTGAATTATTACCAATGTATATGAAATAAGTGTCGTTAATTAATAATATTTTAACTTAGTTTCTTGGTGAAGAAGTTACCTAAAATTTGGTGATGGAGAAGAAGAAAAAATATTGAAATTGTTTACATCTATTATACCATAATACAATATGAATATGGTGAATAAATATACTATCGAGACTCATTATATAATTTGAATTATTTCCAATGTATATGGAATATGTGTCATTAAGTAATAGTCTTTTAACTTAGTTTCTTAGTGATGAAGTAACATAAAATTTGGTGATGGAGAAGAAGAAAAATAACGAATTTGTTTACATATATTATACCATAATACAATATGAATATGGTGAATAAATATACTATCGAGACTCATTATATAATTTAAATTATTTCAAATGTATATGTAATATTTGTCATTAATTAATAGTCTTTTAACTTAGTTTCTTGGTGAAGAAGTAACCTAAAATTTGGTGATAGAGAAGAAGAAAATTTTTGAAATTGTTTACATCTATTATATCATAATACAATATGAATATGGTGAATAAATATACTATCGAGACTCATTATATAATTTGAATTATTTTGAATATATATGGAATATGTGTCATTAATTAATAGTCTTTTAACATAGTTTCTTAGTGATTAAATAACCTAAAATTTTGTGATATAGAAGAAGAAAAATATTGAAATTGTTTACATCTATTATACCATAATACAATATGAATATGGTGAATAAATATACTATCGATCCTCAATATATAATTTGAATAATTTCCAATGTATATGGAATATGTGTCATTAATTAATAGTCTTTTAACATAGTTTCGAGGTGAAGAAGTAACCTAAAATTTTGGTGATAGAGAAGAAGAAAATTTTTTAAATTGTTTACATCTATTATACCATAATACAATATGAATATGGTGAATAAATATACTATCCAGACTCATTATATAATTTGAATTATTTTGAATGTATTTGGAATATGTGTCATTAATTAATAGTCTTTTAACATAGTTTCTTAGTGATTAAATAACCTAAAATTTGGTGATATAGAAGAAGAAAAATATTGAAATTGTTTACATCTATTATACCATAATACAATATGAATATGGTGAATAAATATACTATCGATCCTCAATATATAATTTGAATAATTTCCAATGTATATGGAATATGTGTCATTAATTAATAGTCTTTTAACATAGTTTCGAGGTGAAGAAGTAACCTAAAATTTGGTGATGGAGAAGAAGAAAAATATTGAAATTGTTTACATCTATTATACCATAATACAATATGAATATGGTGAATAAATATACTATCGAGACTCATTATATAATTTGAATTATTTCTAATGTATATGGAATATGTGTCATTAATTTATAGACTTTTAACTTAGTTTCTTGGTGAAGAAGTAACCTAAAATTTGGTGATGGAGAAGAAGAAAATTTTTGATATTGTTTACATCTATTATACCATAATACAATATGAATATGATGAATAAATATAGTATCGAGAGTTATTATATAATTTGAATTATTTTCAATCTATATGGAATATGTGTCATTAATTAATAGTCTTTTAACTTAGTTTCTTAGTGAAGAAGTAACCTAAAATTTGGTGATAGAGAAGAAGAAAAATAATGAAATTGTTTACATCTATTATACCATGATACAATATAAATATGGTGAATATATATATTATCGAGACTCATTATATAATTTGAATTATTACCAATGTATATGAAATAAGTGTCATTAATTAATAATCTTTTAACTTAGTTTCTTGGTGAAGAAGTTACCTAAAATTTGGTGATGGAGAAGAAGAAAAATATTGAAATTGTTTACATCTATTATACCATAATTCAATATGAATATGGTGAATAAATATACTATCGAGACTCATTATATAATTTAAGTTATTTCCAATGTATATGGAATATGTGTCATTAATTAATAGTCTTTTAACTTAGTTTCTTGGTGAAGAAGTAACCTAAAATTTGGTGATAGAGAAGAAGAAAAATATTGAAATTGTTTACATCTATTATACCATAATTCAATATGAATATGGTGAATAAATATACTATCGAGACTCATTATATAATTTGAATTATTTTCAATGTATATGGAATATGTGTCATTAATTAATAGTCTTTTAACTTAGTTTCTTAGTGATTAAGTAACCTAAAATTTGGTGATGGAGAAGAAGAAAAATATTGAAATTGTTTACATCTATTATACCATAATACAATATGAATATGGTGAATAAATATACTATCGAGACTCATTATATAATTTGAATTATTTCTAATGTATATGGAATATGTGTCATTAATTTATAGACTTTTAACTTAGTTTCTTGGTGAAGAAGTAACTTAAAATTTGGTGATGGAGAAGAAGAAAATTTTTGATATTGTTTACATCTATTATACCATAATACAATATGAATATGGTGAATAAATATACTATCGAGACTCATTATATAATTTGAATTATTTCCAATGTATATGGAATATGTGTCATTAATTAATAGTCTTTTAACTTAGTTTCTTAGTGATGAAGTAACATAAAATTTGGTGATGGAGAAGAAGAAAAATAACGAATTTGTTTACATATATTATACCATAATACAATATGAATATGGTGAATAAATATACTATCGAGACTCATTATATAATTTAAATTATTTCCAATGTATATGTAATATTTGTCATTAATTAATAGTCTTTTAACTTAGTTTCTTGGTGAAGAAGTAACCTAAAATTTGGTGATAGAGAAGAAGAAAATTTTTGAAATTGTTTACATCTATTATATCATAATACAATATGAATATGGTGAAAAAATATACTATCGAGACTCATTATATAATTTGAATTATTTTGAATGTATATGGAATATGTGTCATTAATTAATAGTCTTTTAACATAGTTTCTTAGTGATTAAATAACCTAAAATTTGGTGATATAGAAGAAGAAAAATATTGAAATTGTTTACATCTATTATACCATAATACAATATGAATATGGTGAATAAATATACTATCGATCCTCAATATATAATTTGAATAATTTCCAATGTATATGGAATATGTGTCATTAATTAATAGTCTTTTAACATAGTTTCTTAGTGATTAAATAACCTAAAATTTGGTGATATAAAAGAAAAAAAATATTGAAATTGTTTACATCTATTATACCATAATACAATATGAATATGGTGAATAAATATACTATCGAGAATCATTATATAATTTGAATTATTTCTAATGTATATGGAATATGTGTCATTAATTTATAGACTTTTAACTTAGTTTCTTGGTGAAGAAGTAACCTAAAATTTGGTGATAGAGAAGAAGAAAATTTTTGAAATTGTTTACATCTATTATATCATCATACAATATGAATATGGTGAATAAATATACTATCGAGACTCATTATATAATTTGAATTATTTTCAATGTATATGCAATATGTGTCATTAATTAATAGTCTTTTAACATAGTTTCTTAGTGATTAAATAACCTAAAAATTTGGTGATATAGAAGAAGAAAAATATTGAAATTGTTTACATCTATTATACCATAATACAATATGAATATGGTGAATAAATATACTATCGATCCTCAATATATAATTTGAATAATTTCCAATGTATATGGAATATGTGTCATTAATTAATAGACTTTTAACATAGTTTCGAGGTGAATAAGTAACCTAAAATTTGGTGATGGAGAAGAAAAAAAATATTGAAATTGTTTAAATCTATTATACCATAATACAATATGAATATGGTGAATAAATATACTATCGAGACTCATTATATAATTTGAATTATTTTGAATGTATATGGAATATGTGTCATTAATTAATAATCTTTTAACATAGTTTCTTAGTGATTAAATAACCTAAAATTTGGTGATATAGAGGAAGACAAATATTGAAATTGTTTACATCTATTATACCATAATACAATATGAATATGGTGAATAAATATACTATCGATCCTCAATATATAATTTGAAAAATTGCCAATGTATATGGAATATGTGTCATTAATTAATAGTCTTTTAACATAGTTTCGAGGTGAAGAAGTAACCTAAAATTTGGTGATGGAGAAGAAGAAAAATATTGAAATTGTTTACATCTATTATACCATAAGACAATATGAATATGGTGAATAAATATACTATCGAGACTCATTATATAATTTGAATTATTTTCAATGTATATGGAATATGTGTTATTAATTAATAGTCTTTTAACTTAGTTTCTTAGTGATTAAGTAACCTAAAATTTGGTGATGGAGAAGAAGAAAAATATTGAAATTGATTACATCTATTATACCATGATACAATATAAATATGGTGAATAAATATATTATCGAGACTCATTATATAATTTGAATTATTTTCAATGTATATGGAATATGTGTAATTAATTAATAGTCTTTTAACTTAGTTTCTTAGTGATTAAGTATAACCTAAAATTTGGTGATGAAGAAGAAGAAAAATATTGAAATTGTTTACATCTATTATACCATAATACAATATGAATATGATGAATAACTATACTATCGAGAGTCATTATATAATTTGAATTATTTTCAATCTATATGGAATATGTGTCATTAATTAATAGTGTTTTAACTTAGTTTCTTAGTGAAGAAGTAACCTAAAATTTGGTGATAGAGAAGAAGAAAAATAATGAAATTGTTTACATCTATTATACCATGATACAATATAAATATGGTGAATAAATATATTATCGAGACTCATTATATAATTTCAATTATTACCAATGTATATGAAATAAGTGTCATTAATTAATAATCTTTTAACTTAGTTTCTTGGTGAAGAAGTTACCTAAAATTTGGTGATGGAGAAGAAGAAAAATATTGAAATTGTTTACATCTATTATACCATAATTCAATATGAATATGGTGAATAAATATACTATCGAGACTCATTATATAATTTAAGTTATTTCAAATGTATATGGAATATGTGTCATTAATTTATAGACTTTTAACTTAGTTTCTTGGTGAAGAAGTAACCTAAAATTTGGTGATGGAGAAGAAGAAAATATTTGATATTGTTTACATCTATTATACCATAATACAATATGAATATGGTGAATAAATATACTATCGAGACTCATTATATAATTTGAATTATTTCCAATGTATATGGAATATGTGTCATTAATTAATAGTCTTTTAACTTAGTTTCTTAGTGATGAAGTAACATAAAATTTGGTGATGGAGAAGAAAAATAAGGAATTTGTTTACATATATTATATCATAATACAATATGAATATGGTGAATAAATATACTATCGAGACTTATTATATAATTTAAATTATTTCCAATGTATATGTAATATTTGTTATTAATTAATAGTCTTTTAACTTAGTTTCTTGGTGAAGAAGTAACCTAAAATTTGGTGATAGAGAAGAAGAAAATTTTTGAAATTGTTTACATCTATTATATCATAATACAATATGAATATGGTGAATAAATATACTATCGAGACTCATTATATAATTTGAATTATTTTGAATATATATGGAATATGTGTCATTAATTAATAGTCTTTTAACATAGTTTCTTAGTGATTAAATAACCTAAAATTTGGTGATATAGAAGAAGAAAAATATTGAAATTATTTACATCTATTATACCATAATACAATATGAATATGGTGAATAAATATACTATCGATCCTCAATATATAATTTGAATAATTTCCAATGTATATGGAATATGTGTCATTAATTAATAGTCTTTTAACATAGTTTCGAGGTGAAGAAGTAACATAAAATTTGGTGATGGAGAAGAAGAAAAATATTGAAATTGTTTACATCTATTATACCATAATACAATATGAATATGGTGAATAAATATACTATCCAGACTCATTATATAATTTGAATTATTTTCAATGTATATGGAATATGTGTAATTAATTAATAGTCTTTAAACTTAGTTTCTTAGTGATTAAGTAACCTAAAATTTGGTGATGGAGAAGAAGAAAAATATTGAAATTGATTACATCTATTATACCATGATACAATATAAATATGGTGAATAAATATATTATCGAGACTCATTATATAATTTGAATTATTTTCAATGTATATGGAATATGTGTAATTAATTAATAGTCTTTTAACTTAGTTTCTTAGTGATTAAGCATAACCTAAAATTTGGTGATGAAGAAGAAGAAAAATATTGAAATTGTTTACATCTATTATACCATAATACAATATGAATATGATGAATAACTATACTATCGAGAGTCATTATATAATTTGAATTATTTTCAATCTATATGGAATATGTGTCATTAATTAATAGTGTTTTAACTTAGTTTCTTAGTGAAGAAGTAACCTAAAATTTGGTGATGGAGAAGAAGAAAAATAATGAAATTGTTTACATCTATTATACCATGATACAATATAAATATGGTGAATAAATATATTATCGAGACTCATTATATAATTTGAATTCTTACCAATGTATATGAAATAAGTGTCGTTAATTAATAATATTTTAACTTAGTTTCTTGGTGAAGAAGTTACCTAAAATTTGGTGATGGAGAAGAAGAAAAATATTGAAATTGTTTACATCTATTATACCATAATACAATATGAATATGGTGAATAAATATACTATCGAGACTCATTATATAATTTGAATTATTTCCAATGTATATGGAATATGTGTCATTAAGTAATAGTCTTTTAACTTAGTTTCTTAGTGATGAAGTAACATAAAATTTGGTGATGGAGAAGAAGAAAAATAACGAATTTGTTTAAATATATTATACCATAATACAATATGAATATGGTGAATAAATATACTATCGAGACTCATTATATAATTTAAATTATTTCCAATGTATATGTAATATTTGTCATTAATTAATAGTCTTTTAACTTAGTTTCTTGGTGAAGAAGTAACCTAAAATTTGGTGATAGAGAAGAAGAAAATTTTTGAAATTGTTTACATCTATTATATCATAATACAATATGAATATGGTGAATAAATATACTATCGAGACTCGTTATATAATTTGAATTATTTTGAATATATATGGAATATGTGTCATTAATTAATAGTCTTTTAACATAGTTTCTTAGTGATTAAATAACCTAAAATTTTGTGATATAGAAGAAGAAAAATATTGAAATTGTTTACATCTATTATACCATAATACAATATGAATATGGTGAATAAATATACTATCGATCCTCAATATATAATTTGAATAATTTCCAATGTATATGGAATATGTGTCATTAATTAATAGTCTTTTAACATAGTTTCGAGGTGAAGAAGTAACCTAAAATTTGGTGATAGAGAAGAAGAAAATTTTTTAAATTGTTTAAATCTATTATACCATAATACAATATGAATATGGTGAATAAATATACTATCGAGACTCATTATATAATTTGAATTATTTTGAATGTATTTGGAATATGTGTCATTAATTAATAGTCTTTTAACATAGTTTCTTAGTGATTAAATAACCTAAAATTTGGTGATATAGAAGAAGAAAAATATTGAAATTGTTTACATCTATTATACCATAATACAATATGAATATGGTGAATAAATATACTATCGATCCTCAATATATAATTTGAATAATTTCCAATGTATATGGAATATGTGTCATTAATTAATAGTCTTTTAACATAGTTTCGAGGTGAAGAAGTAACCTAAAATTTGGTGATGGAGAAGAAGAAAAATATTGAAATTGTTTACATCTATTATACCATAATACAATATGAATATGGGGAATAAATATACTATCGAGACTCATTATATAATTTGAATTATTTCTAATGTATATGGAATATGTGTCATTAATTTATAGACTTTTAACTTAGTTTCTTGGTGAAGAAGTAACCTAAAATTTGGTGATGGAGAAGAAGAAAATTTTTGATATTGTTTACATCTATTATACCATAATACAATATGAATATGATGAATAAATATAGTATCGAGAGTTATTATATAATTTGAATTATTTTCAATCTATATGGAATATGTGTCATTAATTAATAGTCTTTTAACTTAGTTTCTTAGTGAAGAAGTAACCTAAAATTTGGTGATAGAGAAGAAGAAAAATAATGAAATTGTTTACATCTATTATACCATGATACAATATAAATATGGTGAATATATATATTATCGAGACTCATTATATAATTTGAATTATTACCAATGTATATGAAATAAGTGTCATTAATTAATAATCTTTTAACTTAGTTTCTTGGTGAAGAAGTTACCTAAAATTTGGTGATGGAGAAGAAGAAAAATATTGAAATTGTTTACATCTATTATACCATAATTCAATATGAATATGGTGAATAAATATACTATCGAGACTCATTATATAATTTAAGTTATTTCCAATGTATATGGAATATGTGTCATTAATTAATAGTCTTTTAACTTAGTTTCTTGGTGAAGAAGTAACCTAAAATTTGGTGATAGAGAAGAAGAAAAATATTGAAATTGTTTACATCTATTATACCATAATTCAATATGAATATGGTGAATAAATATACTATCGAGACTCATTATATAATTTGAATTATTTTCAATGTATATGGAATATGTGTCATTAATTAATAGTCTTTTAACTTAGTTTCTTAGTGATTAAGTAACCTAAAATTTGGTGATGGAGAAGAAGAAAAATATTGAAATTGTTTACATCTATTATACCATAATACAATATGAATATGGTGAATAAATATACTATCGAGACTCATTATATAATTTGAATTATTTCTAATGTATATGGAATATGTGTCATTAATTTATAGACTTTTAACTTAGTTTCTTGGTGAAGAAGTAACCTAAAATTTGGTGATAGAGAAGAAGAAAATTTTTGAAATTGTTTACATCTATTATATCATAATACAATATGAATATGGTGAAAAAATATACTATCGAGACTCATTATATAATTTGAATTATTTTGAATGTATATGGAATATGTGTCATTAATTAATAGTCTTTTAACATAGTTTCTTAGTGATTAAATAACCTAAAATTTGGTGATATAGAAGAAGAAAAATATTGAAATTGTTTACATCTATTATACCATAATACAATATGAATATGGTGAATAAATATACTATCGATCCTCAATATATAATTTGAATAATTTCCAATGTATATGGAATATGTGTCATTAATTAATAGTCTTTTAACATAGTTTCTTAGTGATTAAATAACCTAAAATTTGGTGATATAAAAGAAAAAAAATATTGAAATTGTTTACATCTATTATACCATAATACAATATGAATATGGTGAATAAATATACTATCGAGAATCATTATATAATTTGAATTATTTCTAATGTATATGGAATATGTGTCATTAATTTATAGACTTTTAACTTAGTTTCTTGGTGAAGAAGTAACCTAAAATTTGGTGATAGAGAAGAAGAAAATTTTTGAAATTGTTTACATCTATTATATCATCATACAATATGAATATGGTGAATAAATATACTATCGAGACTCATTATATAATTTGAATTATTTCCAATGTATATGCAATATGTGTCATTAATTAATAGTCTTTTAACATAGTTTCTTAGTGATTAAATAACCTAAAATTTGGTGATATAGAAGAAGAAAAATATTGAAATTGTTTACATCTATTATACCATAATACAATATGAATATGGTGAATAAATATACTATCGATCCTCAATATATAATTTGAATAATTTCCAATGTATATGGAATATGTGTCATTAATTAATAGACTTTTAACATAGTTTCGAGGTGAATAAGTAACCTAAAATTTGGTGATGGAGAAGAAAAAAAATATTGAAATTGTTTAAATCTATTATACCATAATACAATATGAATATGGTGAATAAATATACTATCGAGACTCATTATATAATTTGAATTATTTTGAATGTATATGGAATATGTGTCATTAATTAATAATCTTTTAACATAGTTTCTTAGTGATTAAATAACCTAAAATTTGGTGATATAGAGGAAGACAAATATTGAAATTGTTTACATCTATTATACCATAATACAATATGAATATGGTGAATAAATATACTATCGATCCTCAATATATAATTTGAATAATTTCCAATGTATATGGAATATGTGTCATTAATTAATAGTCTTTTAACATAGTTTCAAGGTGAAGAAGTAACCTAAAATTTGGTGATGGAGAAGAAGAAAAATATTGAAATTGTTTACATCTATTATACCATAATACAATATGAATATGGTGAATAAATATACTATCCAGACTCATTATATAATTTGAATTATTTTCAATGTATATGGAATATGTGTAATTAATTAATAGTCTTTTAACTTAGTTTCTTAGTGATTAAGTAACCTAAAATTTGGTGATGGAGAAGAAGAAAAATATTGAAATTGATTACATCTATTATACCATGATACAATATAAATATGGTGAATAAATATATTATCGAGACTCATTATATAATTTGAATTATTTTCAATGTATATGGAATATGTGTAATTAATTAATAGTCTTTTAACTTAGTTTCTTAGTGATTAAGTATAACCTAAAATTTGGTGATGAAGAAGAAGAAAAATATTGAAATTGTTTACATCTATTATACCATAATTCAATATGAATATGGTGAATAAATATACTATCGAGACTCATTATATAA
This sequence comes from Vicia faba, assembly GCA_948472305.1. NCBI lineage: Eukaryota > Viridiplantae > Streptophyta > Magnoliopsida > Fabales > Fabaceae > Vicia > Vicia faba. The sequence continues at coordinate 21,305 of CATIWC010003056.1, forward strand.
TTTAAGTTATTTCAAATGTATATGGAATATGTGTTATTAATTAATAGTCTTTTAACATAGTTTCTTGGTGAAGAAGTAACCTAATATTTGGTGATAGAGAAGAAGAAAAATATTGAAATTGTTTACATCTATTATACCATAATACAATATGAATATGGTGAATAAATATACTATCGAGACTCATTATATAATTTGAATTATTTTCATTGTATATGGAATATGTGTCATTAATTAATAGTCTTTTAACTTAGTTTCTTAGTGATGAAGTAACCTAAAATTTTGTGATGGAGAAGAAGAAAAATAACGAAATTATTTATATCTATTATACCATAATACAATATGAATATGTTGAATAAATATACTATCGAGACTCATTATATAATTAGAATTATTTCCAATGTATATGGAATATCTGTCATTAATTAATAGTCTTTTAACTTAGTTTCTTAGTGATGAAGTAACCTAAAATTTGGTGATGGAGAAAAAGAAAAATAACGAATTTGCTTACATCTGTTATATCATAGTACAATATGAATATGGTAAATAAATATACTATCGAGACTCATTATATAATTTAAATTATTTCCAATGTATATGGAATATGTGTCATTAATTAATAGTCTTTTAACTTAGTTTCTTGGTGAAGAAGTAACCTTAAATTTGGTGATGGAGAAGAAGAAAAATATTGAATTTGTTTACATCTATTATACCATAATACAATATGAATATGGTGAATAAATATACTATTGAGACTCATTATATAATTTGAATTATTTCCAATGTAAATGGAATATGTGTCATTAATTAATAGTCTTTTAACTTGGTTTCATGGTGATGAAGTAACCTAAAATTTGGTGATGGATAAGGAGAAAAATATTGAAAATGTTTACATCTATTATACCATAATACAATATGAATATGGTGAATAAATATACTATCGAGACTCATTATATAATTTGAAGTATTTCCAATGTAAATGGAATATGTGTCATTAAATAATAGTCTTTTAACTTAGTTTCTTGGTGATGAAGTAACCTAAAATTTGGTGATGGAGAAGAAGAAAAATATTGAAATTGTTTACATCTATTATACCATAATACAATATGAATATGATGAATAAATATACTATCGAGAGTCATTATATAATTTGAATTATTTTCAATCTATATGGAATATGTGTCATTAACTAATAGTCTTTTAACTTAGTTTCTTAATGAAGAAGTAACCTAAAATTTGGTGATAGAGATGAAGAAAAATAATGAAATTGTTTACATCTATTATACCATGATACAATATAAATATGGTGAATAAATATATTATCGATACTCATTATATAATTTGAATTATTACCAATGTATATGAAATAAGTGTCATTAATTAATAATCTTTTAACTTAGTTTATTGGTGAAGAAGTTACCTAAAATTTGGTGATGGAGAAGAAGAAAAATATTGAAATTGTTTACATCTATTATACCATAATACAATATGAATATGGTGAATAAATATACTATCGAGACTCATTATATAATTTAAGTTATTTCCAATGTATATGGAATATGTGTTATTAATTAATAGTCTTTTAACTTAGTTTCTTGGTGAAGAAGTAACCTAAAATTTGGTGATAGAGAAGAAGAAAAATATTGAAATTGTTTACATCTATTATACCATAATACAATATGAATATGGTGAATAAATATACTATCGAGACTCATTATATAATTTGAATTATTTTCAATGTATATGGAATATGTGTCATTAATTAATAGTCTTCTAACTTAGTTTCTTAGTGATTAAGTAACCTAAAATTTGGTGATGGAGAAGAAGAAAAATATTGAAATTGTTTACATCTATTATACCATAATACAATATGAATTCGGTGAATAAATATACTATCGAGACTCATTATATAATTTGAATTATTTCCAATGTATATGGAATATGTGTCATTAATTTATAGTCTTCTAACTTAGTTTCTTGGTGAAGAAGTAACCTAAAATTTGGTGATGGAGAAGAAGAAAATTTTTGATATTGTTTACATCTATTATACCATAATACAATATGAATATGGTGAATAAATATACTATCGAGACTCATTATATAATTTGAATTATTTTCATTGTATATGGAATATGTGTCATTAATTAATAGTCTTTTAACTTAGTTTCTTAGTGATGAAGTAACCTAAAATTTGGTGATGGAGAAGAAGAAAAATAACGAAATTATTTATATCTATTATACCATAATACAATATGAATATGTTGAATAAATATACTATCGAGACTCATTATATAATTAGAATTATTTCCAATGTATATGGAATATCTGTCATTAATTAATAGTCTTTTAACTTAGTTTCTTAGTGATGAAGTAACCTAAAATTTGGTGATGGAGAAAAAGAAAAATAACGAATTTGTTTACATCTGTTATATCATAGTACAATATGAATATGGTAAATAAATATACTATCGAGACTCATTATATAATTTAAATTATTTCCAATGTATATGGAATATGTGTCATTAATTAATAGTCTTTTAACTTAGTTTCTTGGTGAAGAAGTAACCTTAAATTTGGTGATGGAGAAGAAGAAAAATATTGAAATTGTTTACATCTATTATACCATAATACAATATGAATATGGTGAATAAATATACTATTAAGACTCATTATATAATTTGAATTATTTCCAATGTAAATGGAATATGTGTCATTAATTAATAGTCTTTTAACTTGGTTTCATGGTGATGAAGTAACCTAAAATTTGGTGATGGATAAGGAGAAAAATATTGAAAATGTTTACATCTATTATACCATAATACAATATGAATATGGTGAATAAATATACTATCGAGACTCATTATATAATTTGAAGTATTTCCAATGTAAATGGAATATGTGTCATTAAATAATAGTCTTTTAACTTAGTTTCTTGGTGATGAAGTAACCTAAAATTTGGTGATGGAGAAGAAGAAAAATATTGAAATTGTTTACATCTATTATACCATAATACAATATGAATATGATGAATAAATATACTATCGAGAGTCATTATATAATTTGAATTATTTTCAATCTATATGGAATATGTGTCATTAACTAATAGTCTTTTAACTTAGTTTCTTAGTGAAGAAGTAACCTAAAATTTGGTGATAGAGATGAAGAAAAATAATGAAATTGTTTACATCTATTATACCATGATACAATATAAATATGGTGAATAAATATATTATCGAGACTCATTATATAATTTGAATTATTACCAATGTATATGAAATAAGTGTCATTAATTAATAATCTTTTAACTTAGTTTATTGGTGAAGAAGTTACCTAAAATTTGGTGATGGAGAAGAAGAAAAATATTGAAATTGTTTACATCTATTATACCATAATACAATATGAATATGGTGAATAAATATACTATCGAGACTCATTATATAATTTAAGTTATTTCCAATGTATATGGAATATGTGTTATTAATTAATAGTCTTTTAACTTAGTTTCTTGGTGAAGAAGTAACCTAAAATTTGGTGATAGAGAAGAAGAAAAATATTGAAATTGTTTACATCTATTATACCATAATACAATATGAATATGGTGAATAAATATACTATCGAGACTCATTATATAATTTGAATTATTTTCAATGTATATGGAATATGTGTCATTAATTAATAGTCTTTTAACTTAGTTTCTTAGTGATTAAGTAACCTAAAATTGGTGATGGAGAAGAAGAAAAATATTGAAATTGTTTACATCTATTATACCATAATACAATATGAATTCGGTGAATAAATATACTATCGAGACTCATTATATAATTTGAATTATTTCCAATGTATATGGAATATGTGTCATTAATTTATAGTCTTCTAACTTAGTTTCTTGGTGAAGAAGTAACCTAAAATTTGGTGATGGAGAAGAAGAAAATTTTTGATATTGTTTACATCTATTATACCATAATACAATATGAATATGGTGAATAAATATACTATCGAGACTCATTATATAATTTGAATTATTTTCATTGTATATGGAATATGTGTCATTAATTAATAGTCTTTTAACTTAGTTTCTTAGTGATGAAGTAACGTAAAATTTGGTGATGGAGAAGAAGAAAAATAACGAAATTGTTTATATCTATTATACCATAATACAATATGAATATGTTGAATAAATATACTATCGAGACTCATTATATAATTTGAATTATTTCCAATGTATATGGAATATCTGTCATTAATTAATAGTCTTTTAACTTAGTTTCTTGGTGAAGAAGTAACCTTAAATTTGGTGATGGAGAAGAAGAAAAATATTGAAATTGTTTACATCTATTATACCATAATACAATATGAATATGGTGAATAAATATACTATTGAGACTCATTATATAATTTGAATTATTTCCAATGAAAATGGAATATGTGTCATTAATTAATAGTCTTTTAACTTGGTTTCATGGTGATGAAGTAACCTAAAATTTGGTGATGGATAAGGAGAAAAATATTGAAATTGTTTACATCTATTATACCATAATACAATATGAATATGGTGAATAAATATACTATCGAGACTCATTATATAATTTGAATTATTTTCATTGTATATGGAATATGTGTCATTAATTAATAGTCTTTTAACTTAGTTTCTTAGTGATGAAGTAACCTAAAATTTGGTGATGGAGAAGAAGAAAAATAACGAAATTGTTTATATCTATTATACCATAATACAATATGAATATGTTGAATAAATATACTATCGAGACTCATTATATAATTTGAATTATTTCCAATGTATATGGAATATCTGTCATTAATTAATAGTCTTTTAACTTAGTTTCTTAGTGATGAAGTAACCTAAAATTTGGTGATGGAGAAAAAGAAAAATAACGAATTTGTTTACATCTGTTATATCATAGTACAATATGAATATGGTAAATAAATATACTATCGAGACTCACTATATAATTTAAATTATTTCCAATGTATATGGAATATGTGTCATTAATTAATAGTCTTTTAACTTAGTTTCTTGGTGAAGAAATAACCTTAAATTTGGTGATGGAGAAGAAGAAAAATATTGAAATAGTTTACATCTATTATACCATAATACAATATGAATATGGTGAATAAATATAATATTGAGACTCATTATATAATTTGAATTATTTCCAATGTAAATGGAATATGTGTCATTAATTAATAGTCTTTTAACTTGGTTTCATGGTGATGAAGTAACCTAAAATTTGGTGATGGATAAGGAGAAAAATATTGAAATTGTTTACATCTATTATACCATAATACAATATGAATATGGTGAATAAATATACTATCGAGACTCATTATATAATTTGAATTATTTCCAATGTAAATGGAATATGTGTCATTAAATAATAGTCTTTTAACTTAGTTTCTTGGTGATGAAGTAACCTAAAATTTGGTGATGGAGAAGAAGAAAAATATTGAAATTGTTTACATCTATTATACCATAATACAATATGAATATGGTGAATAAATATACTATCGAGACTCATTATATAATTTGAATTATTTCCAATGTAAATGGAATATGTGTCATTAAATAATAGTCTTTTAACTTAGTTTCTTAGTGATGAAGTAACATAAAATTTGGTGTTGGAGAAGAAGAAAAATAACGAATTTGTTTACATATATTATACCATAATACAATATGAATATGGTGAATAAATATACTATCGAGACTCATTATATAATTTAAATTATTTCCAATGTATATGTAATATTTGTCATTAATTAATAGTCTTTTAACTTAGTTTCTTGGTGAAGAAGTAACCTAAAATTTGGTGATGGAGAAGAAGAAAAATATTGAAATTGTTTACATCTATTATACCATAATACAATATGAATATGATGAATAATATACTATCGAGAGTCATTATATAATTTGAATTATTTTCAATCTATATGGAATATGTGTCATTAACTAATAATCTTTTAACTTAGTTTCTTAGTGAAGAAGTAACCTAAAATTTGGTGATAGAGAAGAAGAAAAATAATGAAATTGTTTACATCTATTATACCATGATACAATATAAATATGGTGAATAAATATATTATCGAGACTCATTATATAATTTGAATTATTACCAATGTATATGAAATAAGTGTCATTAATTAATAATCTTTTAACTTAGTTTATTGGTGAAGAAGTTACCTAAAATTTGGTGATGGAGAAGAAGAAAAATATTGAAATTGTTTACATCTATTATACCATAATACAATATGAATATGGTGAATAAATATACTATCGAGACTCATTATATAATTTAAGTTATTTCCAATGTATATGGAATATGTGTTATTAATTAATAGTCTTTTAACTTAGTTTCTTGGTGAAGAAGTAACCTAAAATTTGGTGATAGAGAAGAAGAAAAATATTGAAATTGTTTACATCTATTATACCATAATACAATATGAATATGGTGAATAAATATACTATCGAGACTCATTATATAATTTGAATTATTTTCAATGTATATGGAATATGTGTCATTAATTAATAGTCTTTTAACTTAGTTTCTTAGTGATTAAGTAACCTAAAATTGGGTGATGGAGAAGAAGAAAAATATTGAAATTGTTTACATCTATTATACCATAATACAATATGAATTCGGTGAATAAATATACTATCGAGACTCATTATATAATTTGAATTATTTCCAATGTATATGGAATATGTGTCATTAATTTATAGTCTTCTAACTTAGTTTCTTGGTGAAGAAGTAACCTAAAATTTGGTGATGGAGAAGAAGAAAATTTTTGATATTGTTTACATCTATTATACCATAATACAATATGAATATGGTGAATAAATATACTATCGAGACTCATTATATAATTTGAATTATTTTCATTGTATATGGAATATGTGTCATTAATTAATAGTCTTTTAACTTAGTTTCTTAGTGATGAAGTAACGTAAAATTTGGTGATGGAGAAGAAGAAAAATAACGAAATTGTTTATATCTATTATACCATAATACAATATGAATATGTTGAATAAATATACTATCGAGACTCATTATATAATTTGAATTATTTCCAATGTATATGGAATATCTGTCATTAATTAATAGTCTTTTAACTTAGTTTCTTGGTGAAGAAGTAACCTTAAATTTGGTGATGGAGAAGAAGAAAAATATTGAAATTGTTTACATCTATTATACCATAATACAATATGAATATGGTGAATAAATATACTATTGAGACTCATTATATAATTTGAATTATTTCCAATGAAAATGGAATATGTGTCATTAATTAATAGTCTTTTAACTTGGTTTCATGGTGATGAAGTAACCTAAAATTTGGTGATGGATAAGGAGAAAAATATTGAAATTGTTTACATCTATTATACCATAATACAATATGAATATGGTGAATAAATATACTATCGAGACTCATTATATAATTTGAATTATTTTCATTGTATATGGAATATGTGTCATTAATTAATAGTCTTTTAACTTAGTTTCTTAGTGATGAAGTAACCTAAAATTTGGTGATGGAGAAGAAGAAAAATAACGAAATTGTTTATATCTATTATACCATAATACAATATGAATATGTTGAATAAATATACTATCGAGACTCATTATATAATTTGAATTATTTCCAATGTATATGGAATATCTGTCATTAATTAATAGTCTTTTAACTTAGTTTCTTAGTGATGAAGTAACCTAAAATTTGGTGATGGAGAAAAAGAAAAATAACGAATTTGTTTACATCTGTTATATCATAGTACAATATGAATATGGTAAATAAATATACTATCGAGACTCACTATATAATTTAAATTATTTCCAATGTATATGGAATATGTGTCATTAATTAATAGTCTTTTAACTTAGTTTCTTGGTGAAGAAATAACCTTAAATTTGGTGATGGAGAAGAAGAAAAATATTGAAATAGTTTACATCTATTATACCATAATACAATATGAATATGGTGAATAAATATAATATCGAGACTCATTATATAATTTGAATTATTTCCAATGTAAATGGAATATGTGTCATTAATTAATAGTCTTTTAACTTGGTTTCATGGTGATGAAGTAACCTAAAATTTGGTGATGGATAAGGAGAAAAATATTGAAATTGTTTACATCTATTATACCATAATACTATATGAATATGGTGAATAAATATACTATCGAGACTCATTATATAATTTGAATTATTTCCAATGTAAATGGAATATGTGTCATTAAATAATAGTCTTTTAACTTAGTTTCTTGGTGATGAAGTAACCTAAAATTTGGTGATGGAGAAGAAGAAAAATATTGAAATTGTTTACATCTATTATACCATAATTCAATATGAATATGATGAATAAATATACTATCGAGAGTCCTTATATAATTTGAATTATTTTCAATCTATATGGAATATGTGTCATTAATTAATAGTCTTTTAACTTAGTTTCTTAGTGAAGAAGTAACCTAAAATTTAGTGATAGAGAAGAAGAAAAATAATGAAATTGTTTACATCTATTATACCATGATACAATATAAATATGGTGAATAAATATATTATCGAGACTCATTATATAATTTGAATTATTACCAATGTATATGAAATAAGTGTCATTAATTAATAATCTTTTAACTTAGTTTCTTGGTGAAGAAGTTACCTAAAATTTGGTGATGGAGAAGAAGAAAAATATTGAAATTGTTTACTTCTATTATACCATAATACAATATGAATATGGTGAATAAATATACTATCGAGACTCATTATATAATTTAAGTTATTTCCAATGTATATGGAATATGTGTTATTAATTAATAGTCTTTTAATTTAGTTTCTTGGTGAAGAAGTAACCTAAAATTTGGTGATAGAGAAGAAGAAAAATATTGAAATTGTTTACATCTATTATACCATAATACAATATGAATATGGTGAATAAATATACTATCGAGACTCATTATATAATTTGAATTATTTTCAATGTATATGGAATATGTGTCATTAATTAATAGTCTTTTAACTTAGTTTCTTAGTGATTAAGTAACCTAAAATTTGGTGATTGAGAAGAAGAAAAATATTGAAATTGTTTACATCTATTATACCATAATACAATATGAATTCGATGAATAAATATACTATCGAGACTCATTATATAATTTGAATTATTTCCAATGTATATGGAATATGTGTCATTAATTTATAGTCTTCTAACTTAGTTTCTTGGTGAAGAAGTAACCTAAAATTTGGTGATGGAGAAGAAGAAAATTTTTGATATTGTTTACATCTATTATACCATAATACAATATGAATATGGTGAATAAATATACTATCGAGACTCATTATATAATTTAAATTATTTTCATTGTATATGGAATATGTGTCATTAATTAATAGTCTTTTAGCTTAGTTTCTTAGTGATGAAGTAACCTAAAATTTGGTGATGGAGAAGAAGAAAAATAACGAAATTGTTTATATCTATTATACCATAATACAATATGAATATGTTGAATAAATATACTATCGAGACTCATTATATAATTTGAATTATTTCCAATGTATATGGAATATCTGTCATTAATTAATAGTCTTTTAACTTAGTTTCTTAGTGATGAAGTAACCTAAAATTTGGTGATGGAGAAAAAGAAAAATAACGAATTTGTTTACATCTGTTATATCATAGTACAATATGAATATGGTAAATAAATAAACTATCGAGACTCATTATATAATTTAAATTATTTCCAATGTATATGGAATATGTGTCATTAATTAATAGTCTTTTAACTTAGTTTCTTGGTGAAGAAGTAACCTTAAATTTGGTGATGGAGACGAAGAAAAATATTGAAATTGTTTACATCTATTATACCATAATACAATATGAATATGGTGAATAAATATACTATTGAGACTCATTATATAATTTGAATTATTTCCAATGTAAATGGAATATGTGTCATTAATTAATAGTCTTTTAACTTGGTTTCATGGTGATGAAGTAACCTAAAATTTGGTGATGGATAAGGAGAAAAATATTAAATTGTTTACATCTATTATACCATAATACAATATGAATATGATGAATAAATATACTATCGAGACTCATTATATAATTTGAATTATTTCCAATGTAAATGGAATATGTGTCATTAAATAATAGTCTTTTAACTTAGTTTCTTAGTGATGAAGTAACCTAAAATTTGGTGATGGAAAAGAAGAAAAATATTGAAATTGTTTACATCTATTATACCATAATACAATATGAATATGATGAATAAATATACTATCGAGAGTCATTATATAATTTGAATTATTTTCAATCTATATGGAATATGTGTCATTAATTAATAGTCTTTTAACTTAGTTTCTTAGTGAAGAAGTAACCTAAAATTTGGTGATAGAGAAGAAGAAAAATAATGAAATTGTTTACATCTATTATACCATGATACAATATAAATATGGTGAATAAATATATTATCGAGACTCATTATATAATTTGAATTGTTACCAATGTATATGAAATAAGTGTCATTAATTAATAATCTTTTAACTTAGTTTCTTGGTGAAGAAGTTACCTAAAATTTGTGATGGAGAAGAAGAAAAATATTGAAATTGTTTACATCTATTATACCATAATATAATATGAATATGGTGAATAAATATACTATCGAGACTCATTATATAATTTAAGTTATTTCCAATGTATATGGAATATGTGTCATTAATTAATAGTCTTTTAACTTAGTTTCTTGGTGAAGAAGTAATCTAAAATTAGGTGATGGAGAAGAAGAAAATTTTTGATATTGTTTACATCTATTATACCATAATACAATATAAATATGGTGAATAAATATACTATCGAGACTCATTATATAATTTGAATTATTTACAATGTATATGGAATATGTGTCATTAATTAATAGTCTTTTAACTTAGTTTCTTAGTGATGAAGTAACATAAAATTTGGTGATGGAGAAGAAGAAAAATAACGATTTTGTTTACATATATTATACCATAATACAATATGAATATGGTGAATAAATATACTATCGAGACTCATTATATAATTTAAATTATTTCCAATGTATATGTAATATTTGTCATTAATTAATAGTCTTTTAACTTAGTTTCTTGGTGAAGAAGTAACCTAAAATTTGGTGATAGAGAAGAAGAAAATTTTTGAAATTGTTTACATCTATTATATCATAATACAATATGAATATGGTGAATAAATATACTATCGAGACTCATTATATAATTTGAATTATTTTCAATGTATATGGAATTTGTGTCATTAATTAATAGTCTTTTAACATAGTTTCTTAGTGATTAAATAACCTAAAATTTGGTGATATAGAAGAAGAAAAATATTGAAATTGTTTACATCTATTATACCATAATACAATATGAATATGGTGAATAAATATACTATCGGTCCTCAATATATAATTTGAATAATTTCCAATGTATATGGAATATGTGTCATTAATTAATAGTCTTTTAACATAGTTTCTTGGTGAATAAGTGTAACACCCCAGTTTTAATTATTTGATTTATTTAATTGGGAATTTATTTTATTAGAATTAATAAAATAAAAAGAATTATTTATTTTGGAATATTTGAAGAGAATAAAAGAAATGAGAAAATATTGGGTTTTTAAGTTATTGAGCTTGGATGTCGTTAGTAAAGAGTGGGGGTGCAAAAGAAATAAGGATATATATTTTGGAACTTAAGTTATTTTCTCACTTTTCACGATAACACAGAAGTTGGAGATATTTGGGATTGGAGCTCTGAAGAACGAAGAACAATCGCTCAAGAGTTCAAAGCTGCAATTTGATAAGGTAAGGGGGGCTACTACTCAATTTATATTTGCTTATGGGTTTAGATGCGATTGGTTGGGTAATCGTAGGATAATCCCATTTTCTCTGATGTTCTTAGTGATCGATAACTTTAGGGTCGAATTTCGTTAGAAAAGATTAGGTTCCCTAAAGGTTGTGAATCGATTAAGAAATTAATCCCTATTGTTGATTTAGATCGAAATTGTATGATCGGGGGTTTCCCTTAGATGTTCTAAGGATAACCTTGATGTTATCAGATTTCCCCAAAAGGACGAATAATCACTTTTAAGGTTACCTTGATAATTGTTGGTAATTATAAAATTAAGTTTTTGGATTAAATGATTTGAAAAAGGAATTCTGTTTTCCAACGATTTTAGAAAACTATAACCTTGAAGGATTTGAGTTATTCAATTTGTGGGAAAGTGATGAACATAAGTCAGAGGCATAGGAAATTGATGTTTTGGAAACTTGATGTGTATTTGGATGTTTTTGTATTGCATTTCACTGCTGTAGAAATGTATTTTCGTGCAAATATGTTGGCATATGAGCTGCTGCAGGTACAGGAAAATTCTGTACGCGCTCATCAACACGGGCCGTGTTGCACAACACGGGCACCCGTGTTGATCTTCTGTATGGGCAACACGGGCCGTGTTGCTGCACACGGGCACCCGTGTTGAGCCCCTGTGTTGGTTCTGGATTCTGTTTTCTGTGCATGCTGATATGTACGGAATTGATCCTGTTTTGATGTGCAGTGTTTCATATGTTTTGAATATGCTGCTTATTGATTTCCTAGTGTTGTTGATGCTTGTATCGAATAACGTTTGTATGTTATGATACCAACACTACGTAGATTTTATGGTCATGCTTTTAGATAATGTTATCAAGCATGAATTATGATATAACTTTATATGATTGGTTGATGTTTAATAGTATGCTGAGTGATTACATGCTATTCATATCGTGTTGTATTTGATATTGTTGATGTTACATGATATGGTTTATTGATGTTAATAGTATGCTGAGTGTTACATACTTTACATATCATGTTGCATTTGTTAATTCCCATTGTGTGGAATTAACATGGTAGCCAATATACATGTCCGCGATTTAATGGAACGTTGAGGTGGTAGCCGTGTCCGTGATATAATGGAACGGTGAGTTATCTGTGACCCGAGATTTAATGGGGCGGTAAAATGGTACCACATGCATGGGTGTGTTGCATTACATTGAATATAACATGAATGGATGATTTTCCAATGTTTTATTTAATTGATTGTATGCATGTATTGTTGCTAAATTGTTAACGATGTTTGATGTTAATTATAAGTATGAAAAGTAAGATATTATGAATATATGAATTGTAAAGGTTTTCGTAAACTATGAAACATGCTAACTGTTTGGGTGATGCTTATGGTTTTCTGAATTGATTGTTATGAATGTATAATCAAAGGTATAGTTGAGATGCTCACCCTTACTGTTGAATATTTCAGATTGAGGAGCTTCGTTCAGGTGCTTGGCGAAGGCTTGTTGTTTCTAGTTTATTTCCGTTTAAGTATTGTCTGGGTCATGCTCTGATAGTTGTAACTCCGGGAACGTTTGTTTGTCGAGCTGCTTTAGTCAGACTCGTTTATTTCCTTAGTATTTGGTTATAATATGATGTTGATATATTCCAGGTGTTAATCCCTGATGATTGAAAATATTATAACTTTGGTTTTATTAAATATAATATTCCGCTGTGTAAACATGTATGAGTTGCTTCTATGTTATGCATGACAGGAACTTGTTTTTGTAAAAAGAGAATTGTGACATCCTCGTTAATACATGTACTCTGACAGTATGATTTTAATTATTTGCGGAATTTTATGCGGGGTTTTAGAGAGTGTTACAATAGTGGTATCAGAGCATAGTCGGTCGTTGCGACCAGAGTCTTGAGTCAGTCATTCCTTTTGTATGCGATTAGTGTAAGGCAACACTGTCGATACTGTATTCTGATGAGGAGTATGTTTTAATTCTCAGGAATATGGCTGGAAGAGGTAACGGACGAAATGATGCTGCACTCGCTGAGGCCTTAGGGATGTTAGCTGGTGTACTTGCTGGAAATCCAAATGGAGGCGTGATTGGTGCTGATAGGCAATTGGGGAACTTCCAAAGGAACAATCCTCCGTTGTTCAAAGGTACACATGACCCTGAAGGTGCTCAGAAGTGGCTGAAGGAAATCGAAATGATTTTTCGTGTGATTGATTGTGCTGAAGATCTGAAAGTCAGATATGGTACGCATATGTTGGCAGAAGAGGCCGACGACTGGTGGGTTGCAACAAGGACTGAAATGGTTCAGGATGGAGAGGCGCTGACTTGGGCTAACTTCAGAAGGGCTTTTCTGAGGAGGTACTTTCCCGAAGATGTTCGGGGAAGGAAGGAGATTGAATTTTTGGAGCTTAAGCAGGGCAATCTGACTGTTAGTGAGTATGCTACTAAGTTCACTGAGCTGGCAAAGTATTATGCGCACTACACCAATGATGAGGCTGGAGAATTCTCTAAATGTATCAAATTTGAGAATGGTCTCCGAGATGAGATTAAGCAGGGAATCAGGTACCAGCGTATTCGTAGATTTTCTGATCTGGTGGATTGTAGCAGGATCTTGGAAGAAGATATTACCAAGACTAGGTCGTCTCACTCTCGTGGGGCTGTTGATAAGAGAAGAAAGCAACATATGGACCGTGGCAAGCCATATGGTAGAGGTAACCAGAAAGCAGGTGGATGGAAAAGGCCTAGTGGGGGAGATTCTAAGGCTCCTATCAGATGCTACAGGTGTGGTGAGTTTGGCCATCACATTCGAGATTGCAAGAGTGATGAGAAGAAGTGCTATAAATGTGGAAAGACTGGTCATTTGTCTATTGATTGCAAAGGGAAGTCTGTTACTTGTTACAATTGTGGCGAAGAAGGTCACATTCGTCCACAGTGTCCTAAGCCTAAGAAGGATCAGTCAGGTGGAAAAGTGTTCGCTTTGTCTGGATCTGAGACTACTCCAGAGGATCGATTGATTAAAGGTACGTGTTTTATTCATGGCACACCTTTAGTTGCAATTATTGATACTGGTGCAACTCATTCTTTCATTTCTTTGGATTGTGCTGAGAGGTTGAAACTGGACATATCTGATATGCGAGGTAGCATGGTTGTTGATGCTCCTGCATCGGGTTCAATGACAACTTCACTAGTATGTAGGAATTGTCCTATTGAGATTTTTGGTAGAGGTTTCGGTATGGATTTAGTGTGCCTACCGCTTGAACAAATTGATATTATCCTTGGGATGAACTGGTTGGAATTCAACCGGGTTCATCTGAACTGTTTTGCTAAGACGGTGATTTTTCCAGAAGCAGTTGGTGTCGAGAATTTGACTATGACTGCTAGGCAGGTACAAGAAGCAATGGAAGACGGTGCTAATGTGTTTATGTTACTTGCTTCGTTAGATGCAACAAGAAAGGTCAGGAGTGATGAATTGCCAATGGTGTGTGATTTTCCAGAAGTCTTTCCTGATGATGTTGGTGAGTTACCTCCTGAGAGAGAAGTGGAATTTTCTATAGATTTGATTCCTGGTACGAGACCGGTGTCGATGGCACCATATCGTATGTCTGCATCTGAGTTGGCTGAATTGAAGAGTCAGTTGGAAGATTTACTGGAGAAGAAGTTTATTCGTCCAAGTGTTTCGCCTTGGGGTGCTCCGGTATTGTTGGTCAAGAAGAAAGAAGGTTCTATGAGACTGTGTGTTGATTACAGGAAATTGAACAAGGTAACCATTAAGAATCGGTATCCATTACCGAGGATTGATGATTTAATGGATCAGCTAATTGGAGCCAGTGTATTCAGTAAGATTGACTTGAGATCTGGATATCATCAGATTCGTGTGAAAGCGAAAGATATTCAAAAGACTGCTTTTCGAACGAGGTATGGGCATTATGAATATTCTGTTATGCCGTTCGGAGTTACTAATGCACCTGGTGTTTTCATGGAGTACATGAACAGGATTTTTCATCCGTATCTGGATAAGTTTGTCGTGGTTTTTATTGATGACATTCTGATTTATTCCAAGAATGACGAAGAGCATGCGGAACATCTCCGAATTGTGTTAGAGTTGTTGAAAGATAAGAAGTTGTATGCAAAGTTGTCCAAATGTGAGTTCTGGCTGAATGAAGTTAGTTTTCTTGGACATGTGATTTCAAAGAATGGTATTGCAGTGGATCCTATAAAAGTAGAAGCAGTATCTCAGTCGGAAGCGCCGAAGACTGTTTCTAAAATCAGAAGTTTTCTTGGTCTTGCAGGTTATTACAGAAAGTTTATCGAAGGATTCTCAAAGCTAGCATTGCCGTTGACAAAGTTGACTCGTAAAGGACAAGCGTTTATTTGGGATTCTGATTGTGAGAAAGGTTTCCAAGAATTGAAGCGGAGATTGACTAGTGCTCTTATTCTGATTTTGCCAAATCCGGTGGAATATTTTGTGGTTTATTGTGACGCATCTCTGATGGGATTAGGTGGTGTTCTAATGCAGAATCAACAGGTAGTTGCGTATGCTTCGAGACAGTTGAAGGTTCATGAAAGGAACTATCCTACTCATGACTTAGAGTTAGCAGCAGTTGTGTTTGTCTTGAAATTGTGGAGACATTATCTGTATGGTTCGAGATTTGAAGTGTATAGTGATCATAAGAGTTTGAAGTTCGATCAGAAAGAGCTCAATATGAGGCAAAGAAGGTGGTTGGAATTTCTCAAAGATTATGATTTCAGTTTGAATTACCATCCTGGTAAGGCAAATGTGGTTGCAGATGCTTTGAGCAGGAAATCCTTGCATATGTCTATGATGATGGTTCGTGAATTGGATTTAATTGAACAATTCCGAGATTTGAGTTTAATTTGTGAAAGTACTCCGAAGTGTGTTCGTTTGGGTATGTTGAAACTTACTAGTGGTATTCTAGAAGAGATCAGGATCGGGCAGAAATCTGATGTTAATTTAGTTAATAAATTGACATTGATCAACCAAGGTCAAGGTGGTGAGTTTAGAATTGATGAAAATGAAGTTATGAGATTTGGCAATAGAGTTTGTGTTCCTAATGTTGCAGAAATCAAGAAGAGTATATTAGAGGAAGGACATCGCAGTGGGATGAGTATTCATCCGGGTGCCACGAAAATGTATCATGATTTGAAGAAATTGTTTTGGTGGCCGGGAATGAAAAAGGAAATAGCTGAATTTGTGTATGCATGTTTAATCTGTCAGAAATCGAAGATTGAGCATCAGAAGCCGTCTGGATTTATGCAACCGATGTTTATTCCAGAATGGAAGTGGGATAGTATTTCTATGGATTTTGTATCCGGGTTGCCGAGGACTCCTAAGAATTGTGAAGCGATATGGGTTGTTGTGGATAGACTGACTAAGTCTGCTCATTTTATACCGGTGCGAATGGATTACTCAATGGAGAGGTTGGCACAGTTGTATATTGAGAAAATAGTGAGTTTGCATGGCGTTCCTTCTAGTATCGTGTCAGATAGAGATCCGAGATTCACCTCGAAATTTTGGGAAGGATTGCAGAAGGCCTTGGGTACTAAATTGAGGTTGAGTTCTGTAACACCCCGTTTTCAATTAATTGATTTATTTGAATTTGGAAATTTATTTTATTAGAATTAATAAAATAAAAAGAATTATTTATTTTGGAGTATTTGAGGAAAATAAAAGAAATAAGGAATATTAGAATTTTTATGTTATTGGGCTTAGATGTTGTTAGTAAAGAGTGGGGGTGCAGAGAAATAAAGTTATGTTTGGGACTTAGGCCATTTTCTCATTTTTGGTTTTCACGTAAGAACAGAAGTTGGAATTGGGAAAATAGAGCTCCGAAGAACGAAGAACATCGCCCAAGAACTCAAAGCTGCTAATTGATAAGGTAAGGGGGGTTTATACTCGATTTATATTTGTTTATGGGTTTATGTACGGTTGATTCGGGTAATTGTAGGAAAATCCCAATTGTTAGATGTTTCTAGGGATCGATAACCGTAGGACTGAACCTTGTTAGAAAAGGGTTAGGTTCCCAATTTTTATGAATCGATTAAGAGTTTTAGGTCCCAAATGAGGAATTGGGAGTATATATCTAATGATCGTGAAATTACCTTGGAAGTCGTAGGGATAACCTTAGTGTCAGTAGAATTCCCCAAAAGGACGGTTAATCCCCGGTTAAGGTTATTCTAATAATTGTTGGTAACTTGGATATTGTGGTGTTGTTGTGAATTGTACAAACTCGATGCGTTAGGTACTGAATTATGCGTTTTGGCGGACGTTTTCCCGCGTTTGGACTGCCGTTTCTGAGCTGCTGCAGGTTCAGGAAAATCCTGTGCGCGCTCAGCAACACGGGCCGTGTTGCACGACACGGGTGCCCGTGTTGCTCTTCTGTGTTGGAAGGGGTTGTGCTCCTGGTTGCACGACACGGGCCGTGTTGCACAACACGGGTACCCGTGTCAGAGCCCCTGTTCTGATAAAATTAAAATGCGCATTTTTTTCTGGACGTGCTGCACAACACGGGCCGTGTTGCACAACACGGGTGCCCGTGTTGCTCTGCTGTGATGATTTCTGAATTTTTGATTTCAGTGTTTTGATGTTGGATTTTTATTGCCATGCTTTTAGATATGTTATCGAGCATGAATTATGATATAATTGATGTGATTGGTTGATGTTTGAATAGTATGCTGAGTGATTACATGCTATTCGTAACTTGATATGATTTATGTTTAAATGGTATGCTGAGTGGTTACATGCTATTTCATATCATGTTATGTTTGATATTGTTGATGTGCATGATATGTTGATCGATGTTCATAGTATGCTGAGTGTTACATACTTACATATCATGTTGCATTTGTTAATTCCCATTGTGTGGAATTAACATGGTGGCCAATATACGTGTCCGCGATTTAATGGAACGTTGAGGTGGTAGCCGTGTCCGCGATATAATGGAACGGTGAGTTATCCGTGACCCGCGATTTAATGGGGCGGTGAAGTGGTACCACATGCATGGGTGTGTTGCATTACTCGAATATAACATGAATGGATGATTTCTCCAGTGTTATATTTGATTGTTTGTATGCACGTATGATTTGATAAATGGTTGATGATGTTTGATGAATATTTGCAAATATGAAAGGCAGTATGTCATGGATATATGAATTGTAAAGGTTTTGTAAACTATGAAATATGTTAATTAGTAGGTGATGCTTATGATTTCGTGAATTGATTGTTATGAATGTATAACCAAATGTATATTTGAGAAGCTCACCCTTACTGTTGAATATTTCAGATTGAGGAGCTTCGCTCAGGTGCTTGGCGAAGGCTTATCGTGTCTAGTTTAGTTTCGTTTTAGTATGTCCGGGTCATGCTCTGATAGTTGTAACTCCGGGAACGTTTGGTTGTCGAGCTGCTTTAGTCAGACTCGTTTATTCCCTTTTTATTTGTTATGATATGATGTTGACTTTCCAGGTGTTAATCCCTGATGACTTGGAAATTATTATAACACTTGATTTTATTAAATAAATTATTCCGCTGTGTAGACATGTACGAGTTACCACTAAAATTATGCATGACAGGAATTTATTTTATTAAAAGAGAATTGTAGCATTCCTCGTTTATTACATGTACTCTGAGTTTATAATTTTTTTTTTTTTTATATATTTGCGAAAATTATATGCGGGTTTTAGAGGGTGTTACAATAGTGGTATCAGAGCATAGTCGGTCGTTGTGACCAGAGTCTTGAGTCAGTCATTCCTTTCGTATGCGACTAGTGCAAGGTAACACTGTCGATACTGTATTCTGATGTGGAGTATGTTTTAATTCTAAGGAATATGGCTGGAAGAGGTAATGGACGAAATGATGCTGCACTAGCTGAGGCTTTGGGGATGTTAGCTGGTGTACTTGCTGGAAACCCAACTGGAGGCGTGATTGGTGCTGATAGGCAATTGGGAAATTTCCAGAGGAACAATCCTCCGTTGTTCAAAGGTACACATGACCCTGAAGGTGCTCAGAAGTGGCTGAAGGAAATCGAAAGGATTTTCCGTGTGATTGATTGTGCTGAAGATTTGAAAGTCAGATATGGTACGCATATGTTGGCAGAAGAGGCCGACGACTGGTGGGTTGCCACAAGGACTGAAATGGTTCAGGATGGAGAGGCACTGACTTGGGCTAACTTCAGAAGGGCTTTTCTGAGGAGGTACTTTCCTGAAGATGTTCGGGGAAGAAAGGAAATTGAGTTTTTGGAGCTTAAGCAGGGCAATCTGACTGTTAGTGAGTATGCTACTAAGTTCACTGAGCTGGCAAAGTATTATGCGCACTACAACAATGATGAGGCTGGAGAATTCTCTAAATGTATCAAATTTGAGAATGGTCTCCGAGATGAGATTAAGCAGGGAATCAGGTACCAGCGTATTCGTAGATTTTCTGATCTGGTGGATTGTAGCAGAATCTTGGAAGAAGATATTACCAAGAATCGGTCGTCTCACTCTCGTGGGGCTGTTGACAAAAGAGGAAAGCAACATATGGACCGTGGCAAGCCATATGGTAGAGATAACCAGAGATCAGGCGGTTGGAAAAGGCCTAGTGGGGGAGATTCTAAGGCTCCTATCAGATGCTACAGGTGTGGTGAGTCTGGTCATCACATTCGAGATTGCAAGAGTGATGAGAAGAAGTGCTATAAATGTGGAAAGGCCGGTCATTTGTCTATTGATTGCAAAGGGAAGTCTGTTACTTGTTACAATTGTGGCGAAGAAGGTCACATTCGTCCGCAGTGTCCTAAGCCTAGGAAGGATCAGTCAAGTGGAAGAGTGTTCGCTTTGTCTGGATCTGAGACTACTCCAGAGGATCGATTGATTAAAGGTACGTGTTTTATTCATGGCACACCTTTAGTTGCAATTATTGATACTGGTGCAACTCATTCTTTCATTTCTTTGGATTGTGCTGAGAGGTTGAAACTGGACATATCTGGTATGCAAGGTAGCATGGTTGTTGATACTCCTGCATCGGGTTCAGTGACAACTTCACTTGTATGTAGGAATTGTCCTATTGAGATTTTTGGTAGAAGTTTCGGTATGGATTTAGTGTGCCTACCGCTTGAACAAATTGATATTATCCTTGGGATGAACTGGTTGGAATTCAACCGGGTTCATCTGAATTGTTTTGCTAAGACGGTGATTTTTCCAGAAGCAGTTGGTGTCGAGAATTTGACTATGACTGCTAGGCAGGTACAAGAAGCAATGGAAGATGGTGCTAACGTGTTTATGTTACTTGCTTCGTTAGATGCAACGGGAAAGGTCAGGAGTGGTGAATTGCCAGTGGTGTGTGATTTTCCAGAAGTCTTCCCGGATGATGTTGGTGAATTACCTCCTGAGAGAGAGGTGGAATTCTCTATAGATTTAATTCCTGGTACGAGACCGGTGTCGATGGCGCCATATCGTATGTCTGCGTCTGAGTTGGCTGAATTGAAGAGTCAGTTGGAAGATTTACTGGAGAAGAAGTTTATTCGTCCAAGTGTTTCACCTTGGGGTGCTCCGGTATTGTTGGTTAAGAAGAAAGAAGGTTCTATGAGACTGTGTGTTGATTACAGGCAATTGAACAAGGTAACCATTAAGAATCGGTATCCGTTACCGAGGATTGATGATTTGATGGATCAACTAATTGGAGCTAGTGTATTCAGTAAGATTGACTTGAGATCTGGATATCATCAGATTCGTGTGAAAGCGGAAGACATTCAAAAGAATGCTTTTCGAACGAGGTATGGGCATTATGAATATTCTGTTATGCCGTTCGGAGTTACTAATGCACCTGGTGTTTTCATGGAATATATGAACAGGATTTTTCATCCGTATCTGGATAAGTTTGTTGTGGTTTTTATTGATGACATTCTGATTTATTCCAAGAATGACGAAGATCATGCGGAACATCTCAGAATTGTGTTAGAGTTGTTGAAAGATAGGAAGTTGTATGCAAAGTTGTCCAAATGTGAGTTCTGGCTGAATGAAGTTAGTTTTCTTGGACATGTGATTTCTAAAAATGGTATTGCAGTGGATCCTACAAAAGTAGAAGCGGTATCTCAGTGGGAAGCGCCGAAGACTGTTTCGGAAATCAGAAGTTTTCTTGGTCTTGCAGGTTATTACAGAAAGTTTATCGAAGGATTCTCAAAGTTAGCATTGCCGTTGACGAAGTTGACTCGTAAAGGACAAGCGTTTATTTGGGACTCTGATTGTGAGAAAGGTTTCCAAGAATTGAAACGGAGATTGACTAGTGCTCCTATTCTGATTTTGCCGAATCCGGTGGAATCTTTTGTGGTCTATTGTGATGCATCTCTGTTGGGTTTAGGTGGTGTTTTAATGCAGAACCAACAGGTAGTTGCGTATGCTTCGAGACAGTTGAAGGTTCATGAAAGGAACTATCCTACTCATGACTTAGAACTGGCAGCAGTTGTGTTCGTCTTGAAATTGTGGAGACATTATCTGTATGGTTCGAGATTTGAAGTGTATAGCGATCATAAGAGTTTGAAGTATCTTTTCGATCAGAAAGAGCTCAATATGAGGCAAAGAAGGTGGTTAGAATTCCTCAAAGATTATGATTTTGGTTTGAATTACCATCCTGGTAAGGCAAATGTAGTTGCAGATGCTTTGAGCAGGAAGTCCTTGCATATGTCTATGATGATGGTTCGTGAATTGGATTTAATTGAGCAATTCCGAGATTTGAGTTTGGTTTGTGAAAGTACTCCGAAGTGTGTTCGTTTGGGTATGTTGAAACTTACTAGTGGTATTCTAGAAGAGATCAGAATCGGGCAGAAATCCGATGTTAATTTAGTTGATAAATTGACATTGATCAACCAAGGTCAAGGTGGTGAGTTTAGGATTGATGAAAATGATGTTATGAGGTTTGGCGATAGAGTTTGTGTTCCTGATGTCGCAGAAATCAAGAAAAGTATATTAGAGGAAGGACATCGCAGTGGGATGAGTATTCATCCGGGTGCCACGAAAATGTATCATGATTTGAAGAAATTGTTTTGGTGGCCGGGAATGAAAAAGGAAATAGCTGAATTTGTGTATGCATGTTTAATCTGTCAGAAATCGAAGATTGAGCATCAGAAGCCGTCTGGATTTATGCAACCAATGTTTATTCCAGAATGGAAGTGGGATAGTATTTCTATGGATTTTGTATCTGGGTTGCCGAGGACTCCTATGAATTGTGAAGCGATATGGGTCGTTGTGGATAGGTTGACTAAGTCTGCTCATTTTATACCGGTGCGAATGGATTACTCGATGGAGAGATTGGCACAGTTGTATATTGAGAAAATAGTGAGTTTGCATGGAGTTCCTTCTAGTATTGTGTCAGATAGAGATCCGAGGTTCACTTCGAAATTTTGGGAAGGATTGCAGAAGGCTTTGGGTACTAAGTTGAGATTGAGTTCAGCTTACCATCCTCAGACTGATGGACAGACGGAGAGGACGATTCAATCGTTGGAAGATTTATTGCGTGCTTGTGTTTTAGAGAAAAGTGGAGCTTGGGATAGCTATTTGCCATTGATTGAATTTACCTATAACAATAGTTACCATTCGAGTATTGGTATGGCTCCGTTTGAGGCATTGTATGGTAGACGATGTAGGACGCCTTTGTGTTGGTATGAATCTGGAGAGAGTTCGGTAGTTGGGCCAGAGATTGTTCAGCAGACTACTGAAAAGATCAAATTGATTCAAGAGAAGATGAGAGCTTCTCAGAGTCGTCAGAAAAGTTATCATGATAAGAGGAGAAAGAATTTAGAATTCAGTGCTGGAGATCATGTGTTTATGAGAGTTACTCCGATGACGGGTATTGGTCGAGCGTTGAAATCTAAGAAGTTGACTCCGCGTTTTATTGGTCCGTTTCAGATTACGGAAAGAGTTGGAGAAGTTGCTTATCGTATTGCTTTACCTCCGAGACTTGCGAATTTGCACGATGTTTTTCATGTTTCTCAGTTGAGGAGATACATTCCGGACCCATCTCATGTAATCCAAATAGATGATGTACAGGTAAGAGATAACCTGACAGTAGAAGCATTGCCTATGAGGATAGAAGATCGGGAAGTGAAACAGTTAAGAGGTAAAGAGATAGCATTAGTGAAGGTTGCTTGGGGAGGTCCAGCAGATGGAAATATCACTTGGGAGCTGGAGAGCCAGATGAAAGAGGCTTATCCAGAGCTGTTCGTCTAAGGTATGTTTTCGAGGACGAAAACTCTTTTAGTGGGGGAGAGTTGTAACACCCCGTTTTCAATTAATTGATTTATTTGAATTTGGAAATTTATTTTATTAGAATTAATAAAATAAAAAGAATTATTTATTTTGGAGTATTTGAGGAAAATAAAAGAAATAAGGAATATTAGAATTTTTATGTTATTGGGCTTAGATGTTGTTAGTAAAGAGTGGGGGTGCAGAGAAATAAAGTTATGTTTGGGACTTAGGCCATTTTCTCATTTTTGGTTTTCACGTAAGAACAGAAGTTGGAATTGGGAAAATAGAGCTCCGAAGAACGAAGAACATCGCCCAAGAACTCAAAGCTGCTAATTGATAAGGTAAGGGGGGTTTATACTCGATTTATATTTGTTTATGGGTTTATGTACGGTTGATTCGGGTAATTGTAGGAAAATCCCAATTGTTAGATGTTTCTAGGGATCGATAACCGTAGGACTGAACCTTGTTAGAAAAGGGTTAGGTTCCCAATTTTTATGAATCGATTAAGAGTTTTAGGTCCCAAATGAGGAATTGGGAGTATATATCTAATGATCGTGAAATTACCTTGGAAGTTGTAGGGATAACCTTAGTGTCAGTAGAATTCCCCAAAAGGACGGTTAATCCCCGGTTAAGGTTATTCTAATAATTGTTGGTAACTTGGATATTGTGGTGTTGTTGTGAATTGTACAAACTCGATGCGTTAGGTACTGAATTATGCGTTTTGGCGGACGTTTTCCCGCGTTTGGACTGCCGTTTCTGAGCTGCTGCAGGTTCAGGAAAATCCTGTGCGCGCTCAGCAACACGGGCCGTGTTGCACGACACGGGTGCCCGTGTTGCTCTTCTGTGTTGGAAGGGGTTGTGCTCCTGGTTGCACGACACGGGCCGTGTTGCACAACACGGGTACCCGTGTCAGAGCCCCTGTTCTGATAAAATTAAAATGCGCATTTTTTTCTGGACGTGCTGCACAACACGGGCCGTGTTGCACAACACGGGTGCCCGTGTTGCTCTGCTGTGATGATTTCTGAATTTTTGATTTCAGTGTTTTGATGTTGGATTTTTATTGCCATGCTTTTAGATATGTTATCGAGCATGAATTATGATATAATTGATGTGATTGGTTGATGTTTGAATAGTATGCTGAGTGATTACATGCTATTCGTAACTTGATATGATTTATGTTTAAATGGTATGCTGAGTGGTTACATGCTATTTCATATCATGTTATGTTTGATATTGTTGATGTGCATGATATGTTGATCGATGTTCATAGTATGCTGAGTGTTACATACTTACATATCATGTTGCATTTGTTAATTCCCATTGTGTGGAATTAACATGGTGGCCAATATACGTGTCCGCGATTTAATGGAACGTTGAGGTGGTAGCCGTGTCCGCGATATAATGGAACGGTGAGTTATCCGTGACCCGCGATTTAATGGGGCGGTGAAGTGGTACCACATGCATGGGTGTGTTGCATTACTCGAATATAACATGAATGGATGATTTCTCCAGTGTTATATTTGATTGTTTGTATGCACGTATGATTTGATAAATGGTTGATGATGTTTGATGAATATTTGCAAATATGAAAGGCAGTATGTCATGGATATATGAATTGTAAAGGTTTTGTAAACTATGAAATATGTTAATTAGTAGGTGATGCTTATGATTTCGTGAATTGATTGTTATGAATGTATAACCAAATGTATATTTGAGAAGCTCACCCTTACTGTTGAATATTTCAGATTGAGGAGCTTCGCTCAGGTGCTTGGCGAAGGCTTATCGTGTCTAGTTTAGTTTCGTTTTAGTATGTCCGGGTCATGCTCTGATAGTTGTAACTCCGGGAACGTTTGGTTGTCGAGCTGCTTTAGTCAGACTCGTTTATTCCCTTTTTATTTGTTATGATATGATGTTGACTTTCCAGGTGTTAATCCCTGATGACTTGGAAATTATTATAACACTTGATTTTATTAAATAAATTATTCCGCTGTGTAGACATGTACGAGTTACCACTAAAATTATGCATGACAGGAATTTATTTTATTAAAAGAGAATTGTAGCATTCCTCGTTTATTACATGTACTCTGAGTTTATAATTTTTTTTTTTTTTTTATATATTTGCGAAAATTATATGCGGGTTTTAGAGGGTGTTACAAGTTCAGCTTACCATCCTCAGACTGAAGGACAGACGGAGAGGACGATTCAATCGTTAGAAGATTTATTGTGTGCTTGTGTTTTAGAGAAGGGTGGAGCTTGGGATAGCTATTTGCCATTGATTGAATTTACTTATAACAATAGTTACCATTCGAGTATTAGTATGGCTCCGTTTGAGGCATGGTATGGTAGACGGTGTAGAACGCCTTTGTGTTGGTATGAATCTGGAGAGAGTTCAATAATTGGGCCAGAGATTGTTCAGCAGACTACTGAAAAGATCAAATTGATTCAAGAGAAGATGAGAGCTTCTCAGAGTCGTCAGAAAAGTTATCATGATAAGAGGAGGAAGAATTTAGAATTCAGTGCTGGAGATCATGTGTTTGTGAGAGTTACTCCGATGACGGGTATTGGTCGAGCGTTGAAATCTAAGAAGTTGACTCCGCGTTTTATTGGTCCGTTTCAGATTACGGAGAGAGTTGGAGAAGTTGCTTATCGTATTGCTTTACCTCCGAGACTTGCGAATTTGCACGATGTTTTTCATGTTTCTCAGTTGAGGAGATACATTCCAGACCCATCTCATGTAATCCAAATAGATGATGTACAGGTGAGAGATAACCTGACAGTAGAAACATTGCCTATGAGGATAGAAGATCGGGAAGTGAAACAGTTAAGGGGTAAAGAGATAGCATTAGTGAAGGTTGCTTGGGGAGGTCCAGCAGATGGAAATGTTACTTGGGAACTGGAGAGCCAGATGAAAGAGGCTTATCCGGAACTGTTCGTCTAAGGTATGTTTTCGAGGACGAAAACTCTTTTAGTGGGGGAGAGTTGTAACACCCCAGTTTTAATTATTTGATTTATTTAATTGGGAATTTATTTTATTAGAATTAATAAAATAAAAAGAATTATTTATTTTGGAATATTTGAAGAGAATAAAAGAAATGAGAAAATATTGGGTTTTTAAGTTATTGAGCTTGGATGTCGTTAGTAAAGAGTGGGGGTGCAAAAGAAATAAGGATATATATTTTGGAACTTAAGTTATTTTCTCACTTTTCACGATAACACAGAAGTTGGAGATATTTGGGATTGGAGCTCTGAAGAACGAAGAACAATCGCTCAAGAGTTCAAAGCTGCAATTTGATAAGGTAAGGGGGGCTACTACTCAATTTATATTTGCTTATGGGTTTAGATGCGATTGGTTGGGTAATCGTAGGATAATCCCATTTTCTCTGATGTTCTTAGTGATCGATAACTTTAGGGTCGAATTTCATTAGAAAAGATTAGGTTCCCTAAAGGTTGTGAATCGATTAAGAAATTAATCCCTATTGTTGATTTAGATCAAAATTGTATGATCGGGGGTTTCCCTTAGATGTTCTAAGGATAACCTTGATGTTATCAGATTTCCCCAAAAGGACGAATAATCACTTTTAAGGTTACCTTGATAATTGTTGGTAATTATAAAATTAAGTTTTTGGATTAAATGATTTGAAAAAGGAATTCTGTTTTCCAACGAATTTAGAAAACTATAACCTTGAAGGATTTGAGTTATTCAATTTGTGGGAAAGTGATGAACATAAGTCAGAGGCATAGGAAATTGATGTTTTGGAAACTTGATGTGTATTTGGATGTTTTTGTACTGCATTTCACTGCTGTAGAAATGTATTTTCGTGCAAATATGTTGGCATATGAGCTGCTGCAGGTACAGGAAAATTCTGTACGCGCTCATCAACACGGGCCGTGTTGCACAACACGGGCACCCGTGTTGATCTTCTGTATGGGCAACACGGGCCGTGTTGCTGCACACGGGCACCCGTGTTGAGCCCCTGTGTTGGCTTCTGGATTCTGTTTTCTGTGCATGCTGTTATGTACGGAATTGATCCTGTTTTGATGTGCAGTGTTTCATATGTTTTGAATATGCTGCTTATTGATTTCCTAGTGTTGTTGATGCTTGTATCGAATAACGTTTGTATGTTATGATACCAACACTACGTAGATTTTATGGTCATGCTTTTAGATAATGTTATCAAGCATGAATTATGATATAACTTGATATGATTGGTTGATGTTTAATAGTATGCTGAGTGATTACATGCTATTCATATCGTGTTGTATTTGATATTGTTGATGTTACATGATATGGTTTATTGATGTTAATAGTATGCTGAGTGTTACATACTTTACATATCATGTTGCATTTGTTAATTCCCATTGTGTGGAATTAACATGGTGGCCAATATACGTGTCCGCGATTTAATGGAACGTTGAGGTGGTAGCCGTGTCCGCGATATAATGGAACGGTGAGTTATCTGTGACCCGAGATTTAATGGGGCGGTAAAATGGTACCACATGCATGGGTGTGTTGCATTACATTGAATATAACATGAATGGATGATTTTCCAATGTTGTATTTAATTGATTGTATGCATGTATTGTTGCTAAATTGTTAACGATGTTTGATGTTAATTATAAGTATGAAAAGTAAGATATTATGAATATATGAATTGTAAAGGTTTTCGTAAACTATGAAACATGCTAACTGTTTGGGTGATGCTTATGGTTTTCTGAATTGATTGTTATGAATGTATAATCAAAGGTATAGTTGAGATGCTCACCCTTACTGTTGAATATTTCAGATTGAGGAGCTTCGTTCAGGTGCTTGGCGAAGGCTTGTTGTTTCTAGTTTATTTCCGTTTAAGTATTGTCTGGGTCATGCTCTGATAGTTGTAACTCCGGGAACGTTTGTTTGTCGAGCTGCTTTAGTCAGACTCGTTTATTTCCTTAGTATTTGGTTATAATATGATGTTGATATATTCCAGGTGTTAACCCCTGATGATTGAAAATATTATAACTTTGGTTTTATTAAATATAATATTCCGCTGTGTAAACATGTATGAGTTGCTTCTATGTTATGCATGACAGGAACTTGTTTTTGTAAAAAGAGAATTGTGACATCCTCGTTAATACATGTACTCTGACAGTATGATTTTAATTTTTTGCGAAATTTTATGCGGGGTTTTAGAGGGTGTTACAATAAGTAACCTAAAATTTGGTGATGGAGAGAAGAAAAATATTGAAATTGTTTACATCTATTATATCATAATACAATATGAATATGGTGAATAAATATACTATCCAGACTCATTATATAATTTGAATTATTTTTAATGTATATGGAATATGTGTAATTAATTAATAGTCTTTTAACTTAGTTTCTTAGTGATTAAGTAACCTAAAATTTGGTGATGGAGAAGAAGAAAAATATTGAAATTGTTTACATCTATTATACCATAATACAATATGAATATGGTGAATAAATATACTATCCAGACTCATTATATAATTTGAATTATTTTCAATGTATATGGAATATGTGTAATTAATTAATAGTCTTTTAACTTAGTTTCTTAGTGATTAAGTAACCTAAAATTTGGTGATGAAGAAGAAGAAAAATATTGAAATTGTTTACATCTATTATACCATAATACAATATGAATATGATGAATAAATATACTATCGAGAGTCATTATATAATTTGAATTATTTTCAATCTATATTTAATATGTGTCATTAATTAATAGTCTTTTAACTTAGTTTCTTAGTGAAGAAGTAACCTAAAATTTGGTGATGGAGAAGAAGAAAAATAATGAAATTGTTTACATCTATTATACCATAATACAATATAAATATGGTGAATAAATATACTATCGAGACTCATTATATAATTTGAATTATTTCCAATGTATATGAAATAAGTGTCATTAATTAATAATCTTTTAACTTAGTTTCTTGGTGAAGAAGTTACCTAAAATTTGGTGATGGAGAACAAAAAAAATATTGAAATTTATTACATCTATTATACCATAATACAATATGAATATGGTGAATAAATATACTATCGAGACTCATTATATAATTTGAATTATTTCCAATGTATATGGAATATGTGTCATTAATTTATAGTCTTTTAACTTAGTTTCTTGGTGAAGAAGTAACCTAAAATTTAGTGATGGTGAAGAAGAAAATTTTTGATATTGTTTACATCTATTATACCATAATACAATATGAATATGGTGAATAAATATACTCGAGACTCATTATATAATTTGAATTATTTTCATTGTATATGGAATATGTGTCATTAATTAATAGTCTTTTAACTTAGTTTTTTAGTGATGAAGTAACCTAAAATTTGGTGATGGAGAAGAAGAAAAATAATGAAATTGTTTATATCTATTATACCATAATACAATATGAATATGTTGAATAAATATACTATCGAGACTCATTATATAATTTGAATTATTTCCAATGTATATGGAATATCTGTCATTAATTAATAGTCTTTTAACTTAGTTTCTTAGTGATGAAGTAACCTAAAATTTGGTGATGGAGAAAAAGAAAAATAACGAATTTGTTTACATCTGTTATATCATAGTACAATATGAATATGGTAAATAAATATACTATCGAGACTCATTATATAATTTAAATTATTTCCAATGTATATGGAATATGTGTCATTAATTAATAGTCTTTTAACTTAGTTTCTTGGTGAAGAAGTAACCTTAAATTTGGTGATGGAGAAGAAGAAAAATATTGAAATTGTTTACATCTATTATACTATAATACAATATGAATATGGTGAATAAATATAATATCGAGACTCATTATATAATTTGAATTATTTCCAATGTAAATGGAATATGTGTCATTAATTAATAGTCTTTTAACTTGGTTTCATGGTGATGAAGTAACCTAAAATTTGGTGATGGATAAGGAGAAAAATATTGAAATTGTTTACATCTATTATACCATAATACAATATGAATATGGTGAATAAATATACTATCGAGACTCATTATATAATTTGAATTATTTCCAATGTAAATGGAATATGTGTCATTAAATAATAGTCTTTTAACTTAGTTTCTTAGTGATGAAGTAACCTAAAATTTGGTGATGGAGAAGAAGAAAAATATTGAAATTGTTTACATCTATTATACCATAATACAATATGAATATGATGAATAAATATACTATCGAGAGTCATTATATAATTTGAATTATTTTCAATCTATATGGAATATGTGTCATTAATTAATAGTCTTTTAACTTAGTTTCTTAGTGAAGAAGTAACCTAAAATTTGGTGATAGAGAAGAAGAAAAATAATGAAATTGTTTACATCTATTATACCATGATACAATATAAATATGGTGAATAAATATATTATCGAGACTGATTATATAATTTGAATTATTACCAATGTATATGAAATAAGTGTCATTAATTAATAATCTTTTAACTTTGTTTCTTGGTGAAGAAGTTACCTAAAATTTGGTGATGGAGAAGAAGAAAAATATTGAAATTGTTTACATCTATTATATCATAATACAATATGAATATGGTGAATAAATATACTATCGAGACTCATTATATAATTTAAGTTATTTCCAATGTATATGGAATATGTGTCATTAATTAATAGTCTTTTAACTTAGTTTCTTGGTGAAGAAGTAACCTAAAATTAGGTGATGGAGAAGAAGAAAATTTTTGATATTGTTTACATCTATTATACCATAATACAATATAAATATGGTGAATAAATATACTATCGAGACTCATTATATAATTTGAATTATTTACAATGTATATGGAATATGTGTCATTAATTAATAGTCTTTTAACTTAGTTTCTTAGTGATGAAGAAACATAAAATTTGGTGATGGAGAAGAAGAAAAATAACGAATTTGTTTACATATATTATACCATAATACAATATGAATATGGTGAATAAATATACTATCGAGACTCATTATATAATTTAAATTATTTCCAATGTATATGTAATATTTGTCATTAATTAATAGTCTTTTAACTTAGTTTCTTGGTGAAGAAGTAACCTAAAATTTGGTGATAGAGAAGAAGAAAATTTTTGAAATTGTTTACATCTATTATATCATAATACAATATGAATATGGTGAATAAATATACTATCGAGACTCATTATATAATTTGAATTATTTTCAATGTATATGGAATTTGTGTCATTAATTAATAGTCTTTTAACATAGTTTCTTAGTGATTAAATAACCTAAAATTTGGTGATATAGAAGAAGAAAAATATTGAAATTGTTTACATCTATTATACCATAATACAATATGAATATGGTGAATAAATATACTATCGGTCCTTAATATATAATTTGAATAATTTCCAATGTATATGGAATATGTGTCATTAATTAATAGTCTTTTAACATAGTTTCTTGCTGAATAAGTAACCTAAAATTTGGTGATGGAGAAGAAGAAAAATATTGAAATTGTTTACATCTATTATACCATAATACAATATGAATATGGTGAATAAATATACTATCCAGACTCATTATATAATTTGAATTATTTTCAATGTATATCGAATATGTGTAATTAATTAATAGTCTTTTAACTTAGTTTCTTAGTGATTAAGTAACCTAAAATTTGGTGATGAAGAAGAAGAAAAATATTGAAATTGTTTACATCTATTATACCATAATACAATATGAATATGGTGAATAAATATACTATCCAGACTCATTATATAATTTGAATTATTTTCAATGTATATCGAATATGTGTAATTAATTAATAGTCTTTTAACTTAGTTTCTTAGTGAAGAAGTAACCTAAAATTTGGTGATGGAGAAGAAGAAAAATAATGAAATTGTTTACATCTATTATACCATAATACAATATAAATATGGTGAATAAATATACTATCGAGACTCATTATATAATTTGAATTATTTCCAATGTATATGAAATAAGTGTCATTAATTAATAATCTTTTAACTTAGTTTCTTGGTGAAGAAGTTACCTAAAATTTGGTGATGGAGAACAAAAAAAATATTGAAATTGATTACATCTATTATACCATAATACAATATGAATATGGTGAATAAATATACTATCGAGACTCATTATATAATTTGAATTATTTCCAATGTATATGGAATATGTGTCATTAATTTATAGTCTTTTAACTTAGTTTCTTGGTGAAGAAGTAACCTAAAATTTAGTGATGGTGAAGAAAAAATTTTTTGATATTGTTTACATCTATTATACCATAATACAATATGAATATGGTGAATAAATATACTCGAGACTCATTATATAATTTGAATTATTTTCATTGTATATGGAATATGTGTCATTAATTAATAGTCTTTTAACTTAGTTTCTTAGTGATGAAGTAACCTAAAATTTGGTGATGGAGAAGAAGAAAAATAATGAAATTGTTTATATCTATTATACCATAATACAATATGAATATGTTGAATAAATATACTATCGAGACTCATTATATAATTTGAATTATTTCCAATGTATATGGAATATCTGTCATTAATTAATAGTCTTTTAACTTAGTTTCTTAGTGATGAAGTAACATAAAATTTGGTGATGGAGAAGAAGAAAAATAACGAATTTGTTTACATCTGTTATATCATAGTACAATATGAATATGGTAAATAAATATACTATCAAGACTCATTATATAATTTAAATTATTTCCAATGTATATGGAATATGTGTCATTAATTAATAGTCTTTTAACTTAGTTTCTTGGTGAAGAAGTAACCTAAAATTTGGTGATGGAGAAGAAGAAAAATATTGAAATTGTTTACATCTATTATACTATAATACAATATGAATATGGTGAATAAATATACTATCGAGACTCATTATATAATTTATATTATTTCCAATGTATATGGAATATGTGTCATTAATTAATAGTCTTTTAACTTAGTTTTTTGGTGAAGAAGTAACATAAAATTTGGTGATGGAGAAGAGGAAAAATATAGAAATTGTTTACATCTGTTATACCATAATACAATATGAATATGGTGAATAAATATATTATCGGTCCTCAATATATAATTTGAATTATTTCCAATGTATATGGAATATGTGTCATTAATTTTTAGTATTTTAACTTAGTTTCTTGGTGAAGAAGTAACCTAAAATTTGGTGATGGAGAAGAAGAAAATTGTTTATATTGTTTACATCTATTATACCATAATACAATATGAATATGGTGAATAAAAATACTATCGGTCCTCATTATATAATTTGAATTATTTCCAATTTATATAGAATATGTGTCATTAATTAATAGTCTTTTAAATTAGTTTCTTAGTGATAAAGTAACCTAAAATTTGGTGATGGAGAAGAAGACAAATAACGAATTTGTTTACATATATTATATCATAATACAATATGAATATGGTGAATAAATAAACTATCGAGACTCATTATATAATTTAAATTATTTCCAATGTATATGGAATATGTGTCATTAATTAATAGTCTTTTAACTTAGTTTCTTGGTGAAGAAGTAACCTAAAATTTAGTGATAGAGATGAAGAAAAATATTGAAATTATTTACATCTATCATACCATAATACAATATGAATATGGTGAATAAATATACTATCGAGACTCATTATATAATTTAAATTATTTCCAATGTATATGGAATATTTGTCATTAATTAATAGTCTTTTAACTTAGTTTCTTAGTGATGAAGTAACCTAAAATTTGGTGCTAGAGAAGAAGAAAAATATTGAAAAAGTATACATCTATTATACCATAATACAATATGAATATGGTGAATAAATATACTATCGAGACTCATTATATAATTTGAATTATTTTTAATGTATATGGAATATGTGTCATTAATTAATAGTGTTTTAACTTAGTTTCTTAGTGATGAAGTAACTTAAAATTTAGTGATGGAGAAGAAGAACAATATTGAAATTGTTTACAACTGTTATATCATAATACAATATGAATATGGTAAATAAATATACTATCGAGACTCATTATATAATTTGAATTATTTAAAATGTATATGGAATATGTGTTATTAATTAATAGTCCTTTAACATAGTTTCTTAGTGATTAAGTAACCTAAATTTTGGTGATGGAGAAGAAGAAAAATATTGAAATTGTTTACATCTATTATACCATAATACAATATGAATATGGTGAATAAATATATTATCGGTCCTCAATATATAATTTGAATTATTTCCAATGTATATGGAATATGTGTCATTAATTAATAGTCTTTTAACTTAGTTTCTTGGTGAAGAAGTAACATGAAATTTGGTGATGGAGAAGAAGAAAAATATTGAAATTGTTTACATCTATTATACCATAATACAATATGAATATGGTGAATAAATATACTATCGAGACTCATTATATAATTTGAATTATTTTCAATGTATATGGAATTTGTGTCATTAATTTATAGTCTTTTAACATAGTTTCTTAGTGATTAAATAACCTAAAATTTGGTGATATAGAAGAAGAAAAATATTAAAATTGTTTACATCTATTATACCATAATACAATATGAATATGGTGAATAAATATACTATCGGTCCTCAATATATAATTTGAATAATTTCCAATGTATATGGAATATGTGTCATTAATTAATAGTCTTTTAACATAGTTTCTTGCTGAATAAGTAACCTAAAATTTGGTGATGGAGAAGAAGAAAAATATTGAAATTGTTTACATCTATTATACCATATTACAATATGAATATGGTGAATAAATATACTATCCAGACTCATTATATAATTTGAATTATTTTCAATGTATATGGAATATGTGTAATTAATTAATAGTCTTTTAACTTAGTTTCTTAGTGATTAAGTAACCTAAAATTTGGTGATGGAGAAGAAGAAAAATATTGAAATTGTTTACATCTATTATACCATAATACAATATGAATATGGTGAATAAATATACTATCCAGACTCATTATATAATTTGAATTATTTTCAATGTATATCGAATATGTGTAATTAATTAATAGTCTTTTAACTTAGTTTCTTAGTGTTTAAGTAACCTAAAATTTGGTGATGAAGAAGAAGAAAAATATTGAAATTGTTTACATCTATTATACCATAATACAATATGAATATGATGAATAAATATACTATCGAGAGTAATTATATAATTTGAATTATTTTCAATCTATATGGAATATGTGTCATTAATTAATAGTCTTTTAACTTAGTTTCTTAGTGAAGAAGTAACCTAAAATTTGTTGATGGAGAAGAAGAAAAATAATGAAATTGTTTACATCTATTATACCATAATACAATATAAATATGGTGAATAAATATACTATCGAGACTCATTATATAATTTGAATTATTTCCAATGTATATGAAATAAGTGTCATTAATTAATAATCTTTTAACTTAGTTTCTTGGTGAAGAAGTTACCTAAAATTTGGTGATGGAGAATAAAAAAAAATATTGAAATTGATTACATCTATTATACCATAATACAATATGAATATGGTTAATAAATATACTATCGAGACTCATTATATAATTTGAATTATTTCCAATGTATATGGAATATGTGTCATTAATTTATAGTTTTTAACTTAGTTTCTTGGTGAAGATGTAACCTAAAATTTAGTGATGGTGAAGAAGAAAATTTTTGATATTGTTTACATCTATTATACCATAATACAATATGAATATGGTGAATAAATATACTCGAGACTCATTATATAATTTGAATTATTTTCATTGTATATGGAATATGTGTCATTAATTAATAGTCTTTTAACTTAGTTTCTTAGTGATGAAGTAACCTAAAATTTGGTGATGGAGAAGAAGAAAAATAATGAAATTGTTTATATCTATTATACCATAATACAATATGAATATGTTGAATAAATATACTATCGAGACTCATTATATAATTTGAATTATTTCCAATGTATATGGAATATCTGTCAATAATTAATAGTCTTTTAACTTAGTTTCTTAGTGATGAAGTAACCTAAAATTTGGTGATGGAGAAAATGAAAAATAACGAATTTGTTTACATCTGTTATATCATAGTACAATATGAATATGGTAAATAAATATACTATCAAGACTCATTATATAATTTAAATTATTTCCAATGTATATGGAATATGTGTCATTAATTAATAGTCTTTTAACTTAGATTCTTGGTGAAGAAGTAACCTAAAATTTGGTGATGGAGAAGAAGAAAAATATTGAAATTGTTTACATCTATTATACTATAATACAATATGAATATGTTGAATAAATATACTATCGAGACTCATTATATAATTTAAATTATTTCCAATGTATATGGAATATGTGTCATTAATTAATAGTCTTTTAACTTAGTTTCTTGGTGAAGAAGTAACATAAAATTTGGTGATGGAGAAGAGGAAAAATATTGAAATTGTTTACATCTGTTATACCATAATACAATATGAATATGGTGAATAAATATATTATCGGTCCTCAATATATAATTTGAATTATTTCCAATGTATATGGAATATGTGTCATTAATTTTTAGTATTTTAACTTAGTTTCTTGGTGAAGAAGTAACCTAAAATTTGGTGATGGAGAAGAAGAAAATTGTTTATATTGTTTACATCTATTATACCATAATACAATATGAATATGGTGAATAAAAATACTATCGGTCCTCATTATATAATTTGAATTATTTCCAATTTATATAGAATATGTGTCATTAATTAATAGTCTTTTAAATTAGTTTCTTAGTGATAAAGTAACCTAAAATTTGGAGATGGAGAAGAAGACAAATAACGAATTTGTTTACATATATTATATCATAATACAATATGAATATGGTGAATACATAAACTATCGAGACTCATTATATAATTTAAATTATTTCCAATGTATATGGAATATGTGTCATTAATTAATAGTCTTTTAACTTAGTTTCTTGGTGAAGAAGTAACCTAAAATTTAGTGATAGGGATGAAGAAAAATATTGAAATTATTTACATCTATCATACCATAATACAATATGAATATGGTGAATAAATATACTATCGAGACTCATTATATAATTTAAATTATTTCCAATGTATATGGAATATTTGTCATTAATTAATAGTCTTTTAACTTAGTTTCTTAGTGATGAAGTAACCTAAAATTTGGTGCTAGAGAAGAAGAAAAATATTGAAAAAGTATACATCTATTATACCATAATACAATATGAATATGGTGAATAAATATACTATCGAGACTCATTATATAATTTGAATTATTTTTAATGTATATGGAATATGTGTCATTAATTAATAGTCTTTTAACTTAGTTTCTTAGTGATGAAGTAACTTAAAATTTAGTGATGGAGAAGAAGAACAATATTGAAATTGTTTACAACTGTTATATCATAATACAATATGAATATGGTAAATAAATATACTATCGAGACTCATTATATAATTTGAATTATTTAAAATGTATATGGAATATGTGTTATTAATTAATAGTCCTTTAACATAGTTTCTTAGTGATTAAGTAACCTAAATTTTGGTGATGGAGAAGAAGAAAAATATTGAAATTGTTTACATCTATTATACCA
Organism: Vicia faba; assembly: GCA_948472305.1. Lineage (NCBI taxonomy): Eukaryota > Viridiplantae > Streptophyta > Magnoliopsida > Fabales > Fabaceae > Vicia > Vicia faba. Next base: position 60,009 of record CATIWC010003056.1, read on the forward strand.
TAATACAATATGAATATGGTGAATAAATATATTATCGGTCCTCAATATATAATTTGAATTATTTCCAATGTATATGGAATATGTGTCATTAATTAATAGTCTTTTAACTTAGTTTCTTGGTGAAGAAGTAACATGAAATTTGGTGATGGAGAAGAAGAAAAATATTGAAATTGTTTACATCTATTATACCATAATACAATATGAATATGGTGAATAAATATACTATCGAGACTCATTATATAATTTGAATTATTTTCAATGTATATGGAATTTGTGTCATTAATTTATAGTCTTTTAACATAGTTTCTTAGTGATTAAATAACCTAAAATTTGGTGATATAGAAGAAGAAAAATATTAAAATTGTTTACATCTATTATACCATAATACAATATGAATATGGTGAATAAATATACTATCGGTCCTCAATATATAATTTGAATAATTTCCAATGTATATGGAATATGTGTCATTAATTAATAGTCTTTTAACATAGTTTCTTGCTGAATAAGTAACCTAAAATTTGGTGATGGAGAAGAAGAAAAATATTGAAATTGTTTACATCTATTATACCATATTACAATATGAATATGGTGAATAAATATACTATCCAGACTCATTATATAATTTGAATTATTTTCAATGTATATGGAATATGTGTAATTAATTAATAGTCTTTTAACTTAGTTTCTTAGTGATTAAGTAACCTAAAATTTGGTGATGGAGAAGAAGAAAAATATTGAAATTGTTTACATCTATTATACCATAATACAATATGAATATGGTGAATAAATATACTATCCAGACTCATTATATAATTTGAATTATTTTCAATGTATATCGAATATGTGTAATTAATTAATAGTCTTTTAACTTAGTTTCTTAGTGTTTAAGTAACCTAAAATTTGGTGATGAAGAAGAAGAAAAATATTGAAATTGTTTACATCTATTATACCATAATACAATATGAATATGATGAATAAATATACTATCGAGAGTTATTATATAATTTGAATTATTTTCAATCTATATGGAATATGTGTCATTAATTAATAGTCTTTTAACTTAGTTTCTTAGTGAAGAAGTAACCTAAAATTTGGTGATGGAGAAGAAGAAAAATAATGAAATTGTTTACATCTATTATACCATAATACAATATAAATATGGTGAATAAATATACTATCGAGACTCATTATATAATTTGAATTATTTCCAATGTATATGAAATAAGTGTCATTAATTAATAATCTTTTAACTTAGTTTCTTGGTGAAGAAGTTACCTAAAATTTGGTGATGGAGAATAAAAAAAAATATTGAAATTGATTACATCTATTATACCATAATACAATATGAATATGGTTAATAAATATACTATCGAGACTCATTATATAATTTGAATTATTTCCAATGTATATGGAATATGTGTCATTAATTTATAGTTTTTAACTTAGTTTCTTGGTGAAGATGTAACCTAAAATTTAGTGATGGTGAAGAAGAAAATTTTTGATATTGTTTACATCTATTATACCATAATACAATATGAATATGGTGAATAAATATACTCGAGACTCATTATATAATTTGAATTATTTTCATTGTATATGGAATATGTGTCATTAATTAATAGTCTTTTAACTTAGTTTCTTAGTGATGAAGTAACCTAAAATTTGGTGATGGAGAAGAAGAAAAATAATGAAATTGTTTATATCTATTATACCATAATACAATATGAATATGTTGAATAAATATACTATCGAGACTCATTATATAATTTGAATTATTTCCAATGTATATGGAATATCTGTCAATAATTAATAGTCTTTTAACTTAGTTTCTTAGTGATGAAGTAACCTAAAATTTGGTGATGGAGAAAATGAAAAATAACGAATTTGTTTACATCTGTTATATCATAGTACAATATGAATATGGTAAATAAATATACTATCAAGACTCATTATATAATTTAAATTATTTCCAATGTATATGGAATATGTGTCATTAATTAATAGTCTTTTAACTTAGATTCTTGGTGAAGAAGTAACCTAAAATTTGGTGATGGAGAAGAAGAAAAATATTGAAATTGTTTACATCTATTATACTATAATACAATATGAATATGTTGAATAAATATACTATCGAGACTCATTATATAATTTAAATTATTTCCAATGTATATGGAATATGTGTCATTAATTAATAGTCTTTTAACTTAGTTTCTTGGTGAAGAAGTAACATAAAATTTGGTGATGGAGAAGAGGAAAAATATTGAAATTGTTTACATCTGTTATACCATAATACAATATGAATATGGTGAATAAATATATTATCGGTCCTCAATATATAATTTGAATTATTTCCAATGTATATGGAATATGTGTCATTAATTTTTAGTATTTTAACTTATTTTTTGGTGAAGAAGTAACCTAAAATTTGGTGATGGAGAAGAAGAAAATTGTTTATATTGTTTACATCTATTATACCATAATACAATATGAATATGGTGAATAAAAATACTATCGGTCCTCATTATATAATTTGAATTATTTCCAATTTATATAGAATATGTGTCATTAATTAATAGTCTTTTAAATTAGTTTCTTAGTGATAAAGTAACCTAAAATTTGGTGATGGAGAAGAAGACAAATAACGAATTTGTTTACATATATTATATCATAATACAATATGAATATGGTGAATAAATAAACTATCGAGACTCATTATATAATTTAAATTATTTCCAATGTATATGGAATATGTGTCATTAATTAATAGTCTTTTAACTTAGTTTCTTGGTGAAGAAGTAACCTAAAATTTAGTGATAGAGATGAAGAAAAATATTGAAATTGTTTACATCTATCATACCATAATACAATATGAATATGGTGAATAAATATACTATCGAGACTCATTATATAATTTAAATTATTTCCAATGTATATGGAATATTTGTCATTAATTAATAGTCTTTTAACTTAGTTTCTTAGTGATGAAGTAACCTAAAATTTGGTGCTAGAGAAGAAGAAAAATATTGAAAAAGTATACATCTATTATACCATAATACAATATGAATATGGTGAATAAATATACTATCGAGACTCATTATATAATTTGAATTATTTTTAATGTATATGGAATATGTGTCATTAATTAATAGTCTTTTAACTTAGTTTCTTAGTGATGAAGTAACTTAAAATTTAGTGATGGAGAAGAAGAACAATATTGAAATTGTTTACAACTGTTATATCATAATACAATATGAATATGGTAAATAAATATACTATCGAGACTCATTATATAATTTGAATTATTTAAAATGTATATGGAATATGTGTTATTAATTAATAGTCCTTTAACATAGTTTCTTAGTGATTAAGTAACCTAAATTTTGGTGATGGAGAAGAAGAAAAATATTGAAATTGTTTACATCTATTATACCATAATACAATATGAATATGGTGAATAAATATATTATCGGTCCTCAATATATAATTTGAATTATTTCCAATGTATATGGAATATGTGTCATTAATTAATAGTCTTTTAACTTAGTTTCTTGGTGAAGAAGTAACATGAAATTTGGTGATGGAGAAGAAGAAAAATATTGAAATTGTTTACATCTATTATACCATAATACAATATGAATATGGTGAATAAATATACTATCGAGACTCATTATATAATTTGAATTATTTTCAATGTATATGGAATTTGTGTCATTAATTTATAGTCTTTTAACATAGTTTCTTAGTGATTAAATAACCTAAAATTTGGTGATATAGAAGAAGAAAAATATAAAATTGTTTACATCTATTATACCATAATACAATATGAATATGGTGAATAAATATACTATCGGTCCTCAATATATAATTTGAATAATTTCCAATGTATATGGAATATGTGTCATTAATTAATAGTCTTTTAACATAGTTTCTTGCTGAATAAGTAACCTAAAATTTGGTGATGGAGAAGAAGAAAAATATTGAAATTGTTTACATCTATTATACCATATTACAATATGAATATGGTGAATAAATATACTATCCAGACTCATTATATAATATGAATTATTTTCAATGTATATGGAATATGTGTAATTAATTAATAGTCTTTTAACTTAGTTTCTTAGTGATTAAGTAACCTAAAATTTGGTGATGGAGAAGAAGAAAAATATTGAAATTGTTTACATCTATTATACCATAATACAATATGAATATGGTGAATAAATATACTATCGAGACTCATTATATAATTTGAATTATTTTCAATGTATACCGAATATGTGTAATTAATTAATAGTCTTTTAACTTAGTTTCTTAGTGTTTAAGTAACCTAAAATTTGGTGATGAAGAAGAAGAAAAATATTGAAATTGTTTACATCTATTATACCATAATACAATATGAATATGATGAATAAATATACTATCGAGAGTAATTATATAATTTGAATTATTTTCAATCTATATGGAATATGTGTCATTAATTAATAGTCTTTTAACTTAGTTTCTTAGTGAAGAAGTAACCTAAAATTTGGTGATGGAGAAGAAGAAAAATAATGAAATTGTTTACATCTATTATACCATAATACAATATAAATATGGTGAATAAATATACTATCGAGACTCATTATATAATTTGAATTATTTCCAATGTATATGAAATAAGTGTCATTAATTAATAATCTTTTAACTTAGTTTCTTGGTGAAAAAGTTACCTAAAATTTGGTGATGGAGAATAAAAAAAAATATTGAAATTGATTACATCTATTATACCATAATACAATATGAATATGGTTAATAAATATACTATCGAGACTCATTATATAATTTGAATTATTTCCAATGTATATGGAATATGTGTCATTAATTTATAGTTTTTAACTTAGTTTCTTGGTGAAGATGTAACCTAAAATTTAGTGATGGTGAAGAAGAAAATTTTTGATATTGTTTACATCTATTATACCATAATACAATATGAATATGGTGAATAAATATACTCGAGACTCATTATATAATTTGAATTATTTTCATTGTATATGGAATATGTGTCATTAATTAATAGTCTTTTAACTTAGTTTCTTAGTGATGAAGTAACCTAAAATTTGGTGATGGAGAAGAAGAAAAATAATGAAATTGTTTATATCTATTATACCATAATACAATATGAATATGTTGAATAAATATACTATCGAGACTCATTATATAATTTGAATTATTTCCAATGTATATGGAATATCTGTCAATAATTAATAGTCTTTTAACTTAGTTTCTTAGTGATGAAGTAACCTAAAATTTGGTGATGGAGAAAATGAAAAATAACGAATTTGTTTACATCTGTTATATCATAGTACAATATGAATATGGTAAATAAATATACTATCAAGACTCATTATATAATTTAAATTATTTCCAATGTATATGGAATATGTGTCATTAATTAATAGTCTTTTAACTTAGATTCTTGGTGAAGAAGTAACCTAAAATTTGGTGATGGAGAAGAAGAAAAATATTGAAATTGTTTACATCTATTATACTATAATACAATATGAATATGTTGAATAAATATACTATCGAGACTCATTATATAATTTAAATTATTTCCAATGTATATGGAATATGTGTCATTAATTAATAGTCTTTTAACTTAGTTTCTTGGTGAAGAAGTAACATAAAATTTGGTGATGGAGAAGAGGAAAAATATTGAAATTGTTTACATCTGTTATACCATAATACAATATGAATATGGTGAATAAATATATTATCGGTCCTCAATATATAATTTGAATTATTTCCAATGTATATGGAATATGTGTCATTAATTTTTAGTATTTTAACTTAGTTTCTTGGTGAAGAAGTAACCTAAAATTTGGTGATGGAGAAGAAGAAAATTGTTTATATTGTTTACATCTATTATACCATAATACAATATGAATATGGTGAATAAAAATACTATCGGTCCTCATTATATAATTTGAATTATTTCCAATTTATATAGAATATGTGTCATTAATTAATAGTCTTTTAAATTAGTTTCTTAGTGATAAAGTAACCTAAAATTTGGTGATGGAGAAGAAGACAAATAACGAATTTGTTTACATATATTATATCATAATACAATATGAATATGGTGAATAAATAAACTATCGAGACTCATTATATAATTTAAATTATTTCCAATGTATATGGAATATGTGTCATTAATTAATAGTCTTTTAACTTAGTTTCTTGGTGAAGAAGTAACCTAAAATTTAGTGATAGAGATGAAGAAAAATATTGAAATTGTTTACATCTATCATACCATAATACAATATGAATATGGTGAATAAATATACTATCGAGACTCATTATATAATTTAAATTATTTCCAATGTATATGGAATATTTGTCATTAATTAATAGTCTTTTAACTTAGTTTCTTAGTGATGAAGTAACTTAAAATTTAGTGATGGAGAAGAAGAACAATATTGAAATTGTTTACAACTGTTATATCATAATACAATATGAATATGGTAAATAAATATACTATCGAGACTCATTATATAATTTAAATTATTTAAAATGTATATGGAATATGTGTTATTAATTAATAGTCCTTTAACATAGTTTCTTAGTGATTACGTAACCTAAATTTTGGTGATGGAGAAGAAGAAAAATATTGAAATTGTTTACATCTATTATACCATAATACAATATGAATATGGTGAATAAATATATTATCGGTCCTCAATATATAATTTGAATTATTTCCAATGTATATGGAATATGTGTCATTAATTTATAGTCTTTTAACTTAGTTTCTTGGTGAAGAAGTAACCTAAAATTTGGTGCTGGAGAAGAAGAAAATTTTTGATATTGTTTACATCTATTATACCATAATACAATATGAATATGGTGAATAAATATACTATCGAGACTCATTATATAATTTGAATTATTTTCAATGTATATGGAATATGTGTCATTAATTAATAGTCTTTTAACTTTGTTTCTTTGTGAAGAAGTAACCTAAAATTTGGTGATGGAGAAGAAGAAAAATATTGAAATTGTTTACATCTATTATACCATAATACAATATGAATATGGTGAATAAATATACTATCGAGACTCATTATATAATTTGAATTATTTCCAATGTAAATGGAATATGTGTCATTAATTAATAGTCTTTTAACTTGGTTTCTTGGTGATAAAGTAACCTAAAATTTGGTGATGGATAAGAAGAAAAATATTGAAATTGTTTACATCTATTATACAATAATACAATATGAATATAGTTAATAAATATACTATCGAGACTCATTATATAATTTGAATTATTTTCAATCTATATGTAATATGTGTCATTAATTAATAGTCTTTTAACTTAGTTTCTTAGTGAAGAAATAACCTAAAATTTGGTGATGGAGAAGAAGAAAAATAACGAAATTGTTTACATCTATTATACCATAATACCATATAAATATGGTGAATAAATATATTATAGAGACTCATTATATAATTTGAATTATTACCAATGTATATGAAATAAGTGGCATTATTTAATAATCTTTTAACTTAGTTTCTTGGTGAAGAAGTTACCTAAATTTTGGTGATGGAGAACAAAAAAAATATTGAAATTGTTTACATCTATTATACCATAATACAATATGAATATGGTGAATAAATATACTATCGAGACTAATTATATAATTTAAATTATTTCCAATGTATATGGAATATGTGTCATTAATTAATAGTCTTTTAACTTAGTTTCTTGGTGAAGAAGTAACCTAAAATTTGGTGATAGAGAAGAAGAAAAATATTGAAATTGTTTACATCTATTATACCATAATATAATATGAATATGGTGAATAAATATACTATCGAGACTCATTGTGTAATTTGAATTATTTTCGATGTATATGGAATATTTGTCATTAATTAATAGTCTTTTAACTTAGTTTCTTAGTGATGAAGTAACCTAAAATTTGGTGATGGAGAAGAAGAAAAATATTGAAATTGTTTACGTCTGTTTTATCATAGTACAATTTGAATATGGTAAATAAATATACTATCGAGACTCATTATATAATTTGAATTATTTCAAATGTATTTGGAATATGTTTCATTAATTAATAGTCTTTTAACATAGTTTCTTAGTGATGAAGTAACCTAAAATTTGGTGCTAGAGAAGAAGAAAAATATTGAAAAAGTATACATCTATTATACCATAATACAATATGAATATGGTGAATAAATATACTATCGAGACTCATTATATAATTTGAATTATTTTTAATGTATATGGAATATGTGTCATTAATTAATAGTCTTTTAACTTAGTTTCTTAGTGATGAAGTAACTTAAAATTTAGTGATGGAGAAGAAGAACAATATTGAAATTGTTTACAACTGTTATATCATAATACAATATGAATATGGTAAATAAATATACTATCGAGACTCATTATATAATTTGAATTATTTAAAATGTATATGGAATATGTGTTATTAATTAATAGTCCTTTAACATAGTTTCTTAGTGATTAAGTAACCTAAATTTTGGTGATGGAGAAGAAGAAAAATATTGAAATTGTTTACATCTATTATACCATAATACAATATGAATATGGTGAATAAATATATTATCGGTTCTCAATATATAATTTGAATTATTTCCAATGTATATGGAATATGTGTCATTAATTAATAGTCTTTTAACTTAGTTTCTTGGTGAAGAAGTAACATGAAATTTGGTGATGGAGAAGAAGAAAAATATTGAAATTGTTTACATCTATTATACCATAATACAATATGAATATGGTGAATAAATATACTATCGAGACTCATTATATAATTTGAATTATTTTCAATGTATATGGAATATTTGTCATTAATTAATAGTCTTTTAACATATTTTCTTAGTGATTAAGTAACCTAAAATTTGGTGATAGAGAAGAATAAAAATATTGAAATTGTTTACATCTATTATACCATAATACAATATGAATATGGTGAATAAATATACTATCGGTCTTAAATATATAATTTGAATTATTTCCAATGTATATGGATAATGTGTCATTAATTTATAGTCTTTTAACTTAGTTTCTTGGTGAAGAAGTAACCTAAAATTTGGTGATGGAGAAGAAGAAAATTTTTGATATTGTTTACATCTATTATACCATAATACAATATGAATATGGTGAATAAATATACTATCGAGACTCATTATATAATTTGAATTATTTTCAATGTATATGGAATATGTGTCATTAATTAATAGTCTTTTAACTTTGTTTCTTTGTGAAGAAGTAACCTAAAATTTGATGATGGAGAAGAAGAAAAATATTGAAATTGTTTACATCTATTATACCGTAATACAATATGAATATGGTGAATAAATATACTATCGAGACTCATTACATAATTTAAATTATTTCTAATGTATATGGAATATTTGTCATTAATTAATAGTCTTTTAACTTAGTTTCTTGGTGAAGAAGTAACCTAAAATTTGGTGATAGAGAAGAAGAAAAATATTGAAAAAGTATACATCTATTATACCATAATACAATATGAATATGGTGAATAAATATACTATCGAGACTCATTATATAATTTGAATTATTTTTAATGTATATGGAATATGTGTCATTAATTAATAGTCTTTTAACTTAGTTTCTTAGTGATGAAGTAACTTAAAATTTAGTGATGGAGAAGAAGAACAATATTGAAATTGTTTACAACTGTTATATCATAATACAATATGAATATGGTAAATAAATATACTATCGAGACTCATTATATAATTTGAATTATTTAAAATGTATATGGAATATGTGTTATTAATTAATAGTCCTTTAACATAGTTTCTTAGTGATTAAGTAACCTAAATTTTGGTGATGGAGAAGAAGAAAAATATTGAAATTGTTTACATCTATTATACCATAATACAATATGAATATGGTGAATAAATATATTATCGGTCCTCAATATATAATTTGAATTATTTCCAATGTATATGGAATATGTGTCATTAATTAATAGTCTTTTAACTTAGTTTCTTGGTGAAGAAGTAACATGAAATTTGGTGATGGAGAAGAAGAAAAATATTGAAATTGTTTACATCTATTATACCATAATACAATATGAATATGGTGAATAAATATACTATCGAGACTCATTATATAATTTGAATTATTTTCAATGTATATGGAATATTTGTCATTAATTAATAGTCTTTTAACATAGTTTCTTAGTGATTAAGTAACCTAAAATTTGGTGATAGAGAAGAATAAAAATATTGAAATTGTTTACATCTATTAAACCATAATACAATATGAATATGGTGAATAAATATACTATCGGTCTTAAATATATAATTTGAATTATTTCCAATGTATATGGATAATGTGTCATTAATTTATAGTCTTTTAACTTAGTTTCTTGGTGAAGAAGTAACCTAAAATTTGGTGATGGAGAAGAAGAAAATTTTTGATATTGTTTACATCTATTATACCATAATACAATATGAATATGGTGAATAAATATACTATCGAGACTCATTATATAATTTGAATTATTTTCAATGTATATGGAATATGTGTCATTAATTAATAGTCTTTTAACTTTGTTTCTTTGTGAAGAAGTAACCTAAAATTTGGTGATGGAGAAGAAGAAAAATATTGAAATTGTTTACATCTATTATACCATAATACAATATGAATATGGTGAATAAATATACTATCGAGACTCATTACATAATTTAAATTATTTCTAATGTATATGGAATATTTGTCATTAATTAATAGTCTTTTAACTTAGTTTCTTGGTGAAGAAGTAACCTAAAATTTGGTGATAGAGAAGAAGAAAAATATTGAAAAAGTATACATCTATTATACCATAATACAATATGAATATGGTGAATAAATATACTATCGAGACTCATTATATAATTTGAATTATTTTTAATGTATATGGAATATGTGTCATTAATTAATAGTCTTTTAACTTAGTTTCTTAGTGATGAAGTAACTTAAAATTTAGTGATGGAGAAGAAGAACAATATTGAAATTGTTTACAACTGTTATATCATAATACAATATGAATATGGTAAATAAATATACTATCGAGACTCATTATATAATTTGAATTATTTAAAATGTATATGGAATATGTGTTATTAATTAATAGTCCTTTAACATAGTTTCTTAGTGATTAAGTAACCTAAATTTTGGTGATGGAGAAGAAGAAAAATATTGAAATTGTTTACATCTATTATACCATAATACAATATGAATATGGTGAATAAATATATTATCGGTCCTCAATATATAATTTGAATTATTTCCAATGTATATGGAATATGTGTCATTAATTAATAGTCTTTTAACTTAGTTTCTTGGTGAAGAAGTAACATGAAATTTGGTGATGGAGAAGAAGAAAAATATTGAAATTGTTTACATCTATTATACCATAATACAATATGAATATGGTGAATAAATATACTATCGAGACTCATTATGTAATTTGAATTATTTTCAATGTATATGGAATATTTGTCATTAATTAATAGTCTTTTAACATAGTTTCTTAGTGATTAAGTAACCTAAAATTTGGTGATAGAGAAGAATAAAAATATTGAAATTGTTTACATCTATTATACCATAATACAATATGAATATGGTGAATAAATATACTATCGGTCTTAAATATATAATTTGAATTATTTCCAATGTATATGGATAATGTGTCATTAATTTATAGTCTTTTAACTTAGTTTCTTGGTGAAGAAGTAACCTAAAATTTGGTGATAGAGAAGAAGAAAATTTTTGATATTGTTTACATCTATTATACCATAATACAATATGAATATGGTGAATAAATATACTATCGAGACTCATTATATAATTTGAATTATTTTCAATGTATATGGAATATGTGTCATTAATTAATAGTCTTTTAACTTTGTTTCTTTGTGAAGAAGTAACCTAAAATTTGGTGATGGAGAAGAAGAAAAATATTGAAATTGTTTACATCTATTATACCATATTACAATATGAATATGGTGAATAAATATACTATCGAGACTCATTACATAATTTAAATTATTTCTAATGTATATGGAATATTTGTCATTAATTAATAGTCTTTTAACTTAGTTTCTTGGTGAAGAAGTAACCTAAAATTTGGTGATAGAGAAGAAGAAAAATATTGAAAAAGTATACATCTATTATACCATAATACAATATGAATATGGTGAATAAATATACTATCGAGACTAATTATATAATTTGAATTATTTTTAATGTATATGGAATATGTGTCATTAATTAATAGTCTTTTAACTTAGTTTCTTAGTGATGAAGTAACCTAAAATTTAGTGATGGAGAAGAAGAACACTATTGAAATTGTTTACATCTGTTATATCATATTACAATATGAATATGGTAAATAAATGTACTATCGAGACACATTATATAATTTGAATTATTTCTAATGTATATGGAATATGTGTCATTAATTAATAGTCCTTTAACATAGTTTCTTAGTGATTAAGTAACCTAAATTTTGGTGATGGAGAAGAAGAAAAATATTGAAATTATTTACATCTATTATACCATAATACAATATGAATATGGTGAATAAATATACTATCGGTCCTCAATATATAATTTGAATTATTTCCAATGTATATGGAATATGTGTCATTAATTAATAGTCTTTTAACTTAGTTTCTTGGTGAAGAAGTAACCTGAAATTTGGTGATAGAGAAGAAGAAAAATATTGAAATTGTTTACATCTATTATACCATAATACAATATGAATATGGTGAATAAATATACTATCGAGACTTATTATTTAATTTGAATTATTTTTAATGTATATGGAATATGTGTCATTAATTAATAGTCTTTTAACTTAGTTTCTTAGTGATGAAGTAACCTAAAATTTGGTGATGGAGAAGAAGAAAAATATTGAAATTGTTTACATATGTTATATCATAGTAAATTATGAATATGGTAAATAAATATACTATCGAGACTCAATATATAATTTGAATTATTTCAAATGTATATGGAATATGTGTCGTCTTTTAACAGTTTCTTAGTGATTAAGTAACCTAAAATTGGTGATGGAGAAAAAGAAAAATATTGAAATTGTTTACATCTATTATACCATAATACAATATGAATATGGTGAATAAATATACTATCGAGACTCATTATATAATTTGAATTATTTTCAATGTATATGGAATATGTGTCACTAATTAATAGTCTTTTAATATAATTTCTTAGTGATTAAGTAACCTAAAATTTTGTGATAGAGAAGAAGAAAAATATTTAAATTGTTTACATCTATTATACCATAATACAATATGAATATGGTGAATAAATATACTATCGGTCGTAAATATATAATTTGAATTATTTCCAATGTATATGGAATATGTGTCATTAATTTATAGTCTTTTAACTTAGTGTCTTGGTGAAGAATTAACCTAAAATTTGGTGATGGAGAAGAAGAATTTTTTTGATATTGTTTACATCTATTATACCATAATACAATATGAATATGGTGAATAAATATACTATCGAGACTCATTATATAATTTGAATTATTTTCAATGTATATGGAATATGTGTCATTAATTAATAGTCTTTTAACTTAGTTTCTTGGTGAAGAAGTAACCTAAAGTTTGGTGATGGAGAAGAAGAAAAATATTGAAATTGTTTACATCTATTATACCATAATACAATATGAATATGGTGAATAAATATACTATCGAGACTCATTATATAATTTGAATTATTTTCAATGTATATGGAATATGTGTGATTAATTAATAATCTTTTAAATTAGTTTCTTAGTGATGAAGTAACTTAAAATTTAGTGATGGAGAAGAAGAACACTATTGAAATTGTTTACATCTGTTATATCATATTACAATATGAATAAGGTAAATAAATATACTATCGAGACTCATTATATAATTTGAATTATTTCAAATGTATATGGAATATGTGTCATTAATTAATAGTCCTTTAACATAGTTTCTTAGTGATTAAGTAACCTAAATTTTGGTGATGGAGAAGAAGAAAAATATTGAAATTATTTACATCTATTATACCATAATACAATATGAATATGGTGAATAAATATACTATCGGTCCTCAATATATAATTTGAATTATTTCCAATGTATATGGAATATGTGTCATTAATTAATAGTCCATTAACTTAGTTTCTTGGTGAAGAAGTAACCTGAAATTTGGTGATGGAGAAGAAGAAAAATATTGAAATTGCTTACATCTATTATACCATAATACAATATGAATATGGTGAATAAATATACTATCGAGACTTATTATATAATTTGAATTATTTTTAATGTATATGGAATATGTGTCATTAATTAATAGTCTTTTAACTTAGTTTCTTAGTGATGAAGTAACCTAAAATTTGGTGATGGAGAAGAAGAAAAATATTGAAATTGTTTACATATGTTATATCATAGTAAATTATGAATATGGTAAATAAATATACTATCGAGACTCAATATATAATTTGAATTATTTCAAATGTATATGGAATATGTGTCATTAATTAATAGTCTTTTAACATAGTTTCTTAGTGATTAAGTAACCTAAAATTTGGTGATGGGGAAAAAGAAAAATATTGAAATTGTTTACATCTATTATACCATAATACAATATGAATATGGTGAGTAAATATACTATCGAGACTCATTATATAATTTGAATTATTTTTAATGTATATGGAATATGTGTCATTAATTAATAGTCTTTTAACATAATTTCTTAGTGATTAAGTAACCTAAAATTTGGTGATAGAGAAGAAGAAAAATATTGAAATTGTTTACATCTATTATACTATAATACAATATGAATATGGTGAATAAATATACTATCGGTCGTAAATATATAATTTGAATTATTTCCAATGTATATGGAATATGTGTCATTAATTTATAGTCTTTTAACTTAGTTTCTTGGTGAAGAATTAACCTAAAATTTGGTGATGGAGAAGAAGAATTTTTTTGATATTGTTTACATCTATTATACCATAATACAATATGAATATGGTGAATAAATATACTATCGAGACTCATTATATAATTTGAATTATTTTCAATGTATATGGAATATGTGTCATTAATTAATAGTCTTTTAACTTAATTTCTTGGTGAAGAAGTAACCTAAAATTTGGTGATGGAGAAGAAGAAAATATTGAAATTGTTTACATCTATTATACCATAATACAATATGAATATGGTGAATAAATATACTATCGAGACTTATTATATAATATGAATTATTTTCAATGTATATGGAATATGTGTCATTAATTAATAGTCTTTTAACTTAGTTTCTTGGTGACGAAGTAACCTAAAATTTGGTGATCTAGAAGAAGAAACTTTTTGATATTGTTTACATCTATTATACCATAATACAATATGAATATGGTGAATAAATATACTATCGAGACTCATTATATAATTTGAATTATTACCAATGTATATGAAATAAGTGTCATTAATTAATAATCTTTTAACTTAGTTTCTTGGTGAAGAAGTTACCTAAAATTTGGTGATGGAGAACAAAAAAAATATTGAAATTGTTTACATCTATTATACCATAATACAATATGAATATGGTGAATAAATATACTATCGAGACTCATTATATAATTTGAATTATTTTCAATGTATATGGAATATGTGTCACTAATTAATAGTCTTTTAACATAATTTCTTAGTGATTAAGTAACCTAAAATTTTGTGATAGAGAAGAAGAAAAATATTTAAATTGTTTACATCTATTATACCATAATACAATATGAATATGGTGAATAAATATACTATCGGTCGTAAATATATAATTTGAATTATTTCCAATGTATATGGAATATGTGTCATTAATTTATAGTCTTTTAACTTAGTTTCTTGGTGAAGAATTAACCTAAAATTTGGTGATGGAAAAGAAGAATTTTTTTGATATTGTTTACATCTATTATACCATAATACAATATGAATATGGTGAATAAATATACTATCGAGACTCATTATATAATTTGAATTATTTTCAATGTATATGGAATATGTGTCATTAATTAATAGTCTTTTAACTTAGTTTCTTGGTGAAGAAGTAACCTAAAGTTTGGTGATGGAGAAGAAGAAAAATATTGAAATTGTTTACATCTATTATACCATAATACAATATGAATATGGTGAATAAATATACTATCGAGACTCATTATATAATTTGAATTATTTTCAATGTATATGGAATATGTGTGATTAATTAATAATCTTTTAAATTAGTTTCTTAGTGATGAAGTAACTTAAAATTTAGTGATGGAGAAGAAGAACACTATTGAAATTGTTTACATCTGTTATATCATATTACAATATGAATAAGGTAAATAAATATACTATCGAGACTCATTATATAATTTGAATTATTTCAAATGTATATGGAATATGTGTCATTAATTAATAGTCCTTTAACATAGTTTCTTAGTGATTAAGTAACCTAAATTTTGGTGATGGAGAAGAAGAAAAATATTGAAATTATTTACATCTATTATACCATAATACAATATGAATATGGTGAATAAATATACTATCGGTCCTCAATATATAATTTGAATTATTTCCAATGTATATGGAATATGTGTCATTAATTAATAGTCCATTAACTTAGTTTCTTGGTGAAGAAGTAACCTGAAATTTGGTGATGGAGAAGAAGAAAAATATTGAAATTGCTTACATCTATTATACCATAATACAATATGAATATGGTGAATAAATATACTATCGAGACTTATTATATAATTTGAATTATTTTTAATGTATATGGAATATGTGTTATTAATTAATAGTCTTTTAACTTAGTTTCTTAGTGATGAAGTAACCTAAAATTTGGTGATGGAGAAGAAGAAAAATAT
Source organism: Vicia faba (assembly GCA_948472305.1). Classification (NCBI taxonomy): domain Eukaryota; kingdom Viridiplantae; phylum Streptophyta; class Magnoliopsida; order Fabales; family Fabaceae; genus Vicia; species Vicia faba. The sequence goes on from CATIWC010003056.1 coordinate 76,961, forward strand.
TGAAATTGTTTACATATGTTATATCATAGTAAATTATGAATATGGTAAATAAATATACTATCGAGACTCAATATATAATTTGAATTATTTCAAATGTATATGGAATATGTGTCATTAATTAATAGTCTTTTAACATAGTTTCTTAGTGATTAAGTAACCTAAAATTTGGTGAAGGGAAAAAGAAAAATATTGAAATTGTTTACATCTATTATACCATAATACAATATGAATATGGTGAATAAATATACTATCGAGACTCATTATATAATTTGAATTATTTTCAATGTATATGGAATATGTGTCATTAATTAATAGTCTTTTAACTTAATTTCTTGGTGAAGAAGTAACCTAAAATTTGGTGATGGAGAAGAAGAAAAATATTGAAATTATTTACATCTATTATACCATAATACAATATGAATATGGTGAATAAATATACTATCGAGACTTATTATATAATATGAATTATTTTCAATGTATATGGAATATGTGTCATTAATTAATAGTCTTTTAACTTAGTTTCTTGGTGACGAAGTAACCTAAAATTTGGTGATCTAGAAGAAGAAAATTTTTGATATTGTTTACATCTATTATACCATAATACAATATGAATATGGTGAATAAATATACTATCGGTCCTCAATATATAATTTGAATTATTTCCAATGTATATGGAATATGTGTCATTAATTAATAGTCTTTTAACTTAGTTTCTTATTGAAGAAGTTACCTAAAATTTGGTGATGGAGAACAATTAAAAATATTGAAATTGTTTACATCTATTATACAATAATACAATATGAATATGGTGAATAAATATACTATCGAGACTAATTATATAATTTAAATTATTTCCAATGTATATGGAATATGTGTCATTAATTAATAGTCTTTTAACTTAGTTTCTTGGTGATGAAGTAACCTAAAATTTGGTGATGGATAAGAAGAAAAATATTGAAATTGTTTACATCTGTTATATCATAGTACAATATGAATATGGTAAATAAATATACTATCGAGACTCATTATATAATTTGAATTATTTCAAATGTATATGGAATATGTGTCATTAATTAATAGTCTTTTAACATAGTTTCTTAGTGATTAAGTAACCTAAAATTTGGTGATAGAGAAGAAGAAAAATATTGAAATTGTTTACATCTATTATACCATAATACAATATGAATATGGTGAATAAATATACTATCGGTCCTCAATATATAATTTGAATTATTTCCAATGTATATGGAATATGTGTCATTAATTAATAGTCTTTTAACTTAGTTTCTTGTTGAAGAAGTTACCTAAAATTTGGTGATGGAGAACAATTAAAAATATTGAAATTGTTTACATCTATTATACAATAATACAATATGAATATGGTGAATAAATATACTATCGAGACTAATTATATAATTTAAATTATTTCCAATGTATATGGAATATGTGTCATTAATTAATAGTCTTTTAACTTAGTTTCTTGGTGATGAAGTAACCTAAAATTTGGTGATGGATAAGAAGAAAAATATTGAAATTGTTTACATCTATTATACCATAATACAATATAAATATGGTAAATAAATATACTATCGAGACTCATTATATAATTTGAATTATTTCAAATGTATATGGAATATGTGTCATTAATTAATAGTCTTTTAACATAGTTTCTTATTGATTAAGTAACCTAAAATTTGGTGATAGAGAAGAAGAAAAATATTGAAATTGTTTACATCTATTATACCATAATACAATATGAATATGGTGAATAAATATACTATCGGTCCTCAATTTATAATTTGAATTATTTCCAATGTATATGGAATATGAGACATTAATTAATAGTCTTTTAACTTAGTTTCTTGGTGAAGAAGTAACCTAAAATTTGGTGATGGAGAAGAAGAAAAATATTGAAATTGTTTACATCTATTATACCATAATACAATATGAATATGGTGAATAAATATACTATCGAGACTCATTATATAATTTGAATTATTTTCAATGTATATGGAATATGTGTCAATAATTAAAAGCCTTTTAACTTAGTTTCTTAGTGATTAAGTAATCTAAAATTTGGTGATGGAGAACTAAAAAAAATTTGAAATTGTTTACATCTATTATACCATAATACAATATGAATATGGTGAATAAATATACTAACGAGACTCATTATATAATTTGAATTATTTTCAATGTATATGGAATATGTGTCATTAATTAATAGTCTTTTAACTTAGTTTCTTGGTGAAGAAGTAACCTAAAATTTGGTGATCTAGAAGAAGAAAATTTTTGATATTGTTTACATCTATTATACCATAATACAATATAAATATGGTGAATAAATATACTATCGAGACTCATTATATAATTTGAATTATTACCAATGTATATGAAATAAGTGTCATTAATTAATAATCTTTTAACTTAGTTTCTTGGTGAAGAAGTTACCTAAAATTTGGTGATGGAGAACAAAAAAAATATTGAAAATGTTTACATCTATTATACCATAATACAATATGAATATGGTGAATAAATATACTATCGAGACTCATTATATAATTTAAATTATTTCCAATGTATATAGAATATGTGTCTTTAATTAATAGTCTTTTAACTTAGTTTCTTGGTGAAGAAGTAACCTAAAATTTGGCGATAGAGAAGAAGAAAAATATTGAAATTGTTTACATCTGTTATATCATAGTACAATATGAATATGGTAAATAAATATACTATCGAGACTCATTATATAATTTGAATTATTTCAAATGTATATGGAATATGTGTCATTAATTAATAGTATTTTAACATAGTTTCTTAGTGATTAAGTAACCTAAAATTTGGTGATAGAGAAGAAGAAAAATATTGAAATTGTTTACATCTATTATACCATAATACAATATGAATATGGTGAATAAATATACTATCGGTCCTCAATATATAATTTGAATTATTTCCAATGTATATGGAATATGTTTCATTAATTAATAGTCTTTTAACTTAGTTTCTTGGTGAAGAAGTAACGTAAAATTTGGTGATGGAGAAGAAGAAAAATATTGAAATTGTTTACATCTATTATACCATAATACAATATGAATATGGTGAATAAATATACTATCGAGACTCATTATATAATTTGAATTATTTTCAATGTATATGGAATATGTGTCAATAATTAAAAGTCTTTTAACTTAGTTTCTTAGTGATTAAGTAATCTAAAATTTGGTGATGGAGAACTAAAAAAATATTGAAATTGTTTACATCTATTATACCATAATACAATATGAATATGGTGAATAAATATACCATCGAGACTCATTATATAATTTGAATTATTTTCAATGTATATGGAATATGTGTCATTAATTAATAGTCTTTTAACTTAGTTTCTTGGTGAAGAAGTAACCTAAAATTTGGTGATCTAGAAGAAGAAAATTTTTGATATTGTTTACATCTATTATACCATAATACAATATGAATATGGTGAATAAATATACTATCGAGACTCATTATATAATTTGAATTATTACCAATGTATATGAAATAAGTGTCATTAATTAATAATCTTTTAACTTAGTTTCTTGGTGAAGAAGTTACCTAAAATTTGGTGATGGAGAACAAAAAAAATATTGAAATTGTTTACATCTATTATACCATAATACAATATGAATATGGTGAATAAATATACTATCGAGACTCATTATATAATTTAAATTATTTCCAATGTATATGGAATATGTGTCATTAATTAATAGTCTTTTAACTTAGTTTCTTGGTGATGAAGTAACCTAAAATTTGGTGATGGATAAGAAGAAAAATATTGAAATTGTTTACATCTATTATACCATAATACAATATAAATATGGTAAATAAATATACTATCGAGACTCATTATATAATTTGAATTATTTCAAATGTATATGGAATATGTGTCATTAATTAATAGTCTTTTAACATAGTTTCTTATTGATTAAGTAACCTAAAATTTGGTGATAGAGAAGAAGAAAAATATTGAAATTGTTTACATCTATTATACCATAATACAATATGAATATGGTGAATAAATATACTATCGGTCCTCAATTTATAATTTGAATTATTTCCAATGTATATGGAATATGAGACATTAATTAATAGTCTTTTAACTTAGTTTCTTGGTGAAGAAGTAACCTAAAATTTGGTGATGGAGAAGAAGAAAAATATTGAAATTGTTTACATCTATTATACCATAATACAATATGAATATGGTGAATAAATATACTATCGAGACTCATTATATAATTTGAATTATTTTCAATGTATATGGAATATGTGTCAATAATTAAAAGCCTTTTAACTTAGTTTCTTAGTGATTAAGTAATCTAAAATTTGGTGATGGAGAACTAAAAAAATATTGAAATTGTTTACATCTATTATACCATAATACAATATGAATATGGTGAATAAATATACTAACGAGACTCATTATATAATTTGAATTATTTTCAATGTATATGGAATATGTGTCATTAATTAATAGTCTTTTAACTTAGTTTCTTGGTGAAGAAGTAACCTAAAATTTGGTGATCTAGAAGAAGAAAAATTTTTGATATTGTTTACATCTATTATACCATAATACAATATAAATATGGTGAATAAATATACTATCGAGACTCATTATATAATTTGAATTATTACCAATGTATATGAAATAAGTGTCATTAATTAATAATCTTTTAACTTAGTTTCTTGGTGAAGAAGTTACCTAAAATTTGGTGATGGAGAACAAAAAAATATTGAAAATGTTTACATCTATTATACCATAATACAATATGAATATGGTGAATAAATATACTATCGAGACTCATTATATAATTTAAATTATTTCCAATGTATATAGAATATGTGTCTTTAATTAATAGTCTTTTAACTTAGTTTCTTGGTGAAGAAGTAACCTAAAATTTGGTGATAGAGAAGAAGAAAAATATTGAAATTGTTTACATCTGTTATATCATAGTACAATATGAATATTGGTAAATAAATATACTATCGAGACTCATTATATAATTTGAATTATTTCAAATGGAATATGTGTCATTAATTAATAGTATTTTAACATAGTTTCTTAGTGATTAAGTAACCTAAAATTTGGTGATAGAGAAGAAGAAAAATATTGAAATTGTTTACATCTATTATACCATAATACAATATGAATATGGTGAATAAATATACTATCGGTCCTCAATATATAATTTGAATTATTTCCAATGTATATGGAATATGTTTCATTAATTAATAGTCTTTTACTAGTTTCTTGGTGAAGAAGTAACGTAAAATTTGGTGATGGAGAAGAAGAAAAATATTGAAATTGTTTACATCTATTATACCATAATACAATATGAATATGGTGAATAAATATACTATCGAGACTCATTATATAATTTGAATTATTTTCAATGTATATGGAATATGTGTCAATAATTAAAAGTCTTTTAACTTAGTTTCTTAGTGATTAAGTAATCTAAAATTTGGTGATGGAGAACTAAAAAAATATTGAAATTGTTTACATCTATTATACCCATAATACAATATGAATATGGTGAATAAATATACCATCGAGACTCATTATATAATTTGAATTATTTTCAATGTATATGGAATATGTGTCATTAATTAATAGTCTTTTAACTTAGTTTCTTGGTGAAGAAGTAACCTAAAATTTGGTGATCTAGAAGAAGAAAATTTTTGATATTGTTTACATCTATTATACCATAATACAATATGAATATGGTGAATAAATATACTATCGAGACTCATTATATAATTTGAATTATTACCAATGTATATGAAATAAGTGTCATTAATTAATAATCTTTTAACTTAGTTTCTTGGTGAAGAAGTTACCTAAAATTTGGTGATGGAGAACAAAAAAATATTGAAATTGTTTACATCTATTATACCATAATACAATATGAATATGGTGAATAAATATACTATCGAGACTCATTATATAATTTAAATTATTTCCAATGTATATGGAATATGTGTCTTTAATTAATAGTCTTTTAACTTAGTTTCTTGGTGAAGAAGTAACCTAAAATTTGGTGATAGAGAAGAAGAAAAATATTGAAATTGTATATATCTGTTATATCATAGTACAATATGAATATGGTAAATAAATATACTATCGAGACTCATTATATAATTTGAATTATTTCAAATGTATATGAAATATGTGTCATTAATTAATAGTCTTTTAACATAGTTTCTTAGTGATTAAGTAACCTAAAATTTGGTGATAGAGAAGAAGAAAAATATTGAAATTGTTTACATCTATTATACCATAATACAATATGAATATGGTGAATAAATATACTATCGGTCCTCAATATATAATTTGAATTATTTCCAATGTATATGGAATATGTGTCATTAATTAATAGTCTTTTAACTTAGTTTCTTGTTGAAGAAGTTACCCAAAATTTGGTGATGGAGAACAAAAAAAATATTGAAATTGTTTACATCTATTATACCATAATACAATATGAATATGGTGAATAAATATACCATCGAGACTAATTATATAATTTAAATTATTTCCAATGTATATGGAATATGTGTCATTAATTAATAGTCCTTTTAACTTAATTTCTTGGTGATGAAGTAACCTAAAATTTGGTGATGGATAAGAAGAAAAATATTGAAATTGTTTACATCTATTATACCATAATACAATATGAATATGGTAAATAAATATACTATCGAGACTCATTATATAATTTGAATTATTTCAAATGTATATGGAATATGTGTCATTAATTAATAGTCTTTTAACATAGTTTCTTAGTGATTAAGTAACCTAAAATTTGGTGATAGAGAAGAAGAAAAATATTGAAATTGTTTACATCTATTATACCATAATACATATGAATATTGTGAATAAATATACTATCGGTCCCTCAATTTATAATTTGAATTATTTCCAATGTATATGGAATATGTGTCATTAATTAATAGTCTTTTAACTTAGTTTCTTGGTGAAGAAGTAACCTAAATTTGGTGATGGAGAAGAAGAAAAATATTGAAATTGTTTACATCTATTATACCATAATACAATATGAATATGGTGAATAAATATACTATCGAGACTCATTATATAATTTGAATTATTTTCAATGTATATGGAATATGTGTCAATAATTAAAAGTCTTTTAACTTAGTTTCTTAGTGATTAAGTAACCTAAAATTTGGTGATGGAGAACTAAAAAAATATTGAAATTGTTTACATCTATTATACCATAATACAATATGAATATGGTGAATAAATATACTATCGAGACTCGTTATATAATTTGAATTATTTCAATGTATATGAAATTTGTGTCATTAATTAATAGTCTTTTAACTTAGTTTCTTGGTGAAGAAGTAACCTAAAATTTGGTGATCTAGAAGAAAATTTTTGATTTTGTTTACATCTATTATACCATAATACAATATGAATATGATGAATAAATATACTATCGAGACTCATTATATATTTGAATTATTACCAATGTATATGAAATAGTGTCATTAATTAATAATCTTTTAACTTAGTTTCTTGGTGAAGAAGTTACCTAAAATTTGGTGATGGAGAACAAAAAAAATATTGAAATTGTTTACATCTATTATACCATAATACAATATGAATATGGTGAATAAATATACTATCGAGACTCATTATATAATTTAAATTATTTCCAATGTATATGGAATATGTGTCTTTAATTAATAGTCTTTTAACTTAGTTTCTTGGTGAAGAAGTAACCTAAAATTTGGTGATCGAGAAGAAGAAAAATATTGAAATTGTTTACATCTATTATACCATAATACAATATGAATATGGTGAATAAATATACTATCGAGACTCATTTTATAATTTGAGTTATTTTCAATGTATATGGAATATGTGTCATTAATTAATAGTCTTCTAACTTAGTTTCTTGGTGAAGAAGTAACCTAAAATTTGGTGATGGAGAAGAAGAAAAATATTGAAATTGTTTACATCTATTATACCATAATACAATATGAATATGGTGAATAAATATACTATCGAGACTCATTATATAATTTGAATTATTTCCAATGTAAATGGAATATGTGTCATTAATTAATAGTCTTTTAACTTGGTTTCTTGGTAATGAAGTAACGTAAAATTTGGTGATGGATAAGAAGAAAAATATTGAAATTGTTTACATCTATTATACCATAATACAATATGAATATAGTGAATAAATATACTATCGAGACTCATTATATAATTTGAATTATTTTCAATCTATACGTAATATGTGTCATTAATTAATAGTCTTTTAACTTAGTTTCTTAGTGAAGAAGCAACCTAAAATTTGGTGATGGAGAAGAAGAAAAATATTGTATTTGTTTACATCTATTATACCATAATACAATATGAATATGATGAATAAATATACTATCGAGACTCATTATATAATTTGAATTATTTTCAATGTATATGGAATATGTGTCAATAATTAAAAGTCTTTTAACTTAGTTTCTTGGTGATTAAGTAACCTAAAATTTGGTGATGGAGAACAAAAAAAATATTGAAATTGTTTACATCTATTATACCATAATACAATATGAATATGGTGAATAAATATACTACCGAGACTCATTATATAATTTAAATTATTTCCAATTTATATGGAATATTTGTCATTAATTAATAATCTTTTAACTCAGTTTCTTGGTGAAGAAGTAACCTAAAATTTGGTGCTAGAGAAGAAGAAAAATATTGAAAAAGTATACATCTATTATACCATAATACAATATGAATATGGTGAATAAATATACTATCGAGACTCATTATATAATTTGAATTATTTTCAATCTATACGTAATATGTGTCATTAATTAATAGTCTTTTAACTTAGTTTCTTAGTGAAGAAGTACCTAAAATTTGGTGATGGAGAAGAAGAAAAATATTGAAATTGTTTACATCTATTATACCATCATACAATATGAATATAGTGAATAAATATACTATCGAGACTCATTATATAATTTGAATTATTTTCAATCTATACATAATATGTGTCATTAATTAATAGTCTTTTAACTTAGTTTCTTAGTGAAGAAGTAACCTAAAATTTGGTGATGGAGAAGAAGAAAAATATTGAAATTGTTTACATCTATTATACCATAATACAATATGAATATGGTGAATAAATATACTATCGAGGCTCATTATATAATTTTATTATTTTTAATGTATATGGAATATGTGTCATTAATTAATAGTCTTTTAACTTAGTTTCTTAGTGATGCAGTAACTTAAAATTTATGGATGGAGAAGAAGAACAATATTGAAATTGTTTACATCTGTTATATCATATTACAATATGAATATGGTCAATAAATATACTATCGAGACTCATTATATAATTTGAATTATTTCAAATGTATATGGAATATGTGTCATTAATTAATAGTCCTTTAACATAGTTTCTTGGTGAAGAAGTAACCTGAAATTTGGTGATGAAGAAGAAGAAAAATATTGAAATTGTTTACATCTATTATACCATAATACAATATGAATATGGTGAATAAATATACTATCGAGACTCATTATATAATTTGAATTATTTTCAATGTATATGGAATATGTGTCATTAATTAATAGTCTTTTAACTTAGTTTCTTAGTGATTAAGTAACCGAAAATTTGGTGATGGAGAAGAAGAAAAATATTGAAATTGTTTACATCTATTATACCATAATATAATATGAATATGGTGAATAAATATACTATCGAGACTCATTATATAATTTGAATTATTTCCAATGTATATGGAATATGTGTCATTAATTTATAGTATTTTAACTTAGTTTCTTGGTGAAGAAGTAATCTAAAATTTGGTGATAGAGAAGAAGAAAATTGTTTATATTGTTTACATCTATTATACCATAATACAATATGAATATGGTGAATAAAAATACTATCGAGACTCATTATATAATTTGAATTATTTCCAATGTATATAGAATATGTGTCATTAATTAATAGTCTTTTAACTTAGTTTCTTAGTGATAAAGTAACCTAAAATTTGGTGATGGAGAAGAAGAACAAATAACGAATTTGTTTACATATATTATACCATAATACAATATGAATATGGTAAATAAGTATACTATCGAGACTCATTATATAATTTGAATTATTTCAAATGTATATGGAATATGTGTCATTAATTAATAGTCCTTTAACATAGTTTCTTAGTGATTAAGTAACCTAAATTTTGGTGATGGAGAAGAAGAAAAATATTGAAATTATTTACATCTATTATACCATAATACAATATGAATATGGTGAATAAATATACTATCGGTCCTCAATATATAATTTGAATTATTTCCAATGTATATGGAATATGTGTCATTAATTAATAGTCTTTTAACTTAGTTTCTTGGTGAAGAAGTAACCTGAAATTTGGTGATGAAGAAGAAGAAAAATATTGAAATTGTTTACATCTATTATACCATAATACAATATGAATATGGTGAATAAATATACTATTGAGACTTATTATATAATTTTTATTATTTTTAATGTATATGGAATATGTTTCATTAATTAATAGTCTTTTAACTTAGTTTCTTAGTGATGAAGTAACCTAAAATTTGGTGATGGAGAAGAAGAAAAATATTGAAATTGTTTACATATGTTATATCATAGTAAATTATGAATATGGTAAATAAATATACTATCGAGACTCATTATATAATTTGAATTATTTCAAATGTTTATGGAATATGTGTCATTAATTAATAGTCTTTTAACATAGTTTCTTAGTGATTAAGTAACCTAAAATTTGGTGATGGGGAAAAAAGAAAAATATTGAAATTGTTTACATCTATTATACCATAATACAATATGAATATGGTGAATAAATATACTATCGAGACTCATTATATAATTTAAATTATTTTCAATGTATATGGAATATGTGTCATTAATTAATAGTCTTTTAACATAATTTATTAGTGATTAAGTAACCTAAAATTTGGTGATAGAGAAGAAGAAAAATATTGAAATTGTTTACATCTATTATACCATAATACAATATGAATATGGTGAATAAATATACTATCGGTCGTAAATATATAATTTGAATTATTCCAATGTATATGGAATATGTGTCATTAATTTATAGTCTTTTAACTTAGTTTCTTGGTGAAGAATTAACCTAAAATTTGGTGATGGAGAAGAAGAATTTTTTTGATATTGTTTACATCTATTATACCATAATACAATATGAATATGGTGAATAAATATACTATCGAGACTCATTATATAATTTGAATTATTTTCAATGTATATGGAATATGTGTCATTAATTAATAGTCTTTTAACTTAGTTTCTTGGTGAAGAAGTAACCTAAAATTTAGTGATGGAGAAGAAGAAAAATATTGAAATTGTTTACATCTATTATACCATAATACAATATGAATATGGTGAATAAATATACTATCGAGACTCATTATATAATTTGAATTATTTTCAATGTATATGGAATATGTGTCATTAATTAATAGTCTTTTAACTTAGTTTCTTAGTGATGAAGTAACTTAAAATTTAGTAATGGAGAAGAAGAACACTATTGAAATTGTTTACATCTGTTATATCATATTACAATATGAATATGGTAAATAAATATACTATCGAGACTCATTATATAATTTGAATTATTTCAAATATATATGGAATATGTGTCATTAATTAATAGTCATTTAACATACTTTCTTAGTGATTAAGTAACCTAAATTTTGGTGATGGAGAAGAAGAAAAATATTGAAATTATTTACTTCTATTATACCATAATACAATATGAATATGGTGAATAAATATACTATCGGTCCTCAATATATAATTTGAATTATTTCCAATGTATATGGAATATGTGTCATTAATTAATAGTCCATTAACTTAGTTTCTTGGTGAAGAAGTAACCTGAAATTTGGTGATGGAGAAGAAGAAAAATATTGAAATTGCTTACATCTATTATACCATAATACAATATGAATATGGTGAATAAATATACTATCAAGACTTATTATATAATTTGAATTATTTTTAATGTATATGGAATATGTGTCATTAATTAATAGTCTTTTAACTTAGTTTCTTAGTGATGAAGTAACCTAAAATTTGGTGATGGAGAAGAAGAAAAATATTGAAATTGTTTACATATGTTATATCATAGTAAATTATGAATATGGTAAATAAATATACTATCGAGACTCAATATATAATTTGAATTATTTCAAATGTATATGGAATATGTGTCATTAATTAATAGTCTTTTAACATAGTTTCTTAGTGATTAAGTAACCAAAAATTTGGTGATGGGGAAAAAGAAAAATATTGAAATTGTTTACATCTATTATACCATAGTACAATATGAATATGGTGAATAAATATACTATCGAGACTCATTATATAATTTGAATTATTTTCAATGTATATGGAATATGTGTCATTAATTAATAGTCTTTTAACTTAGTTTCTTGGTGAAGAAGTAACCTAAAATTTGGTGATGGAGAAGAAGCAAAATATTGAAATTGTTTACATCTATTATACCATAGTACAATATGAATATGGTGAATAAATATACTATCGAGACTCATTATATAATTTGAATTATTTTCAATGTATATGGAATATGTGTCATTAATTAATAGTCTTTTAACTTAGTTTCTTGGTGAAGAAGTAACCTAAAATCTAGTGATAGAGATGAAGAAAAATATTGAAATTATTTACATCTATCATACCATAATACAATATGAATATGGTGAATAAATATACTATCGAGACTCATTATATAATTTAAATTATTTCCAATGTATATGGAATATTTGTCATTAATTAATAGTCTTTTAACTTAGTTTCTTGGTGAAGAAGTAACCTAAAATTTGGTGATAGAGAAGAAGAAAAATATTGAAAAAGTATACATCTATTATACCATAATACAAGATGAATATGGTGAATAATATACTATCGAGACTCATTATATAATTTGAATTATTTTTAATGTATATGGAATATGTGTCATTAATTAATTGTCTTTTAACTTAGTTTCTTAGTGATGAAGTAACCTAAAATTTAGTGATGGAGAAGAAGAACACTATTGAAATTGTTTACATCTGTTATATCATATTACAATATGAATATGGTGAATAAATATACTATCGAGACTCATTATATAATTTGAATTATTACCAATGTATATGAAATAAGTGTCATTAATTAATAATCTTTTAACTTAGTTTCTTGGTGAAGAAGTTACCTAAAATTTGGTGATGGAGAACAAAAAAAATATTGAAATTGTTTACATCTATTATACCATAATACAATATGAATATGGTGAATAAATATACTATCGAGACTCATTATATAATTTAAATTATTTCCAATGTATATGGAATATGTGTCTTTAATTAATAGTCTTTTAACTTAGTTTCTTGGTGAAGAAGTAACCTAAAATTTGGTGATCGAGAAGAAGAAAAATATTGAAATTGTTTACATCTATTATACCATAATACAATATGAATATGGTGAATAAATATACTATCGAGACTCATTTTATAATTTGAGTTATTTTCAATGTATATGGAATATGTGTCATTAATTAATAGTCTTCTAACTTAGTTTCTTGGTGAAGAAGTAACCTAAAATTTGGTGATGGAGAAGAAGAAAAATATTGAAATTGTTTACATCTATTATACCATAATACAATATGAATATGGTGAATAAATATACTATCGAGACTCATTATATAATTTGAATTATTTCCAATGTAAATGGAATATGTGTCATTAATTAATAGTCTTTTAACTTGGTTTCTTGGTAATGAAGTAACGTAAAATTTGGTGATGGATAAGAAGAAAAATATTGAAATTGTTTACATCTATTATACCATAATACAATATGAATATAGTGAATAAATATACTATCGAGACTCATTATATAATTTGAATTATTTTCAATCTATACGTAATATGTGTCATTAATTAATAGTCTTTTAACTTAGTTTCTTAGTGAAGAAGCAACCTAAAATTTGGTGATGGAGAAGAAGAAAAATATTGTATTTGTTTACATCTATTATACCATAATACAATATGAATATGATGAATAAATATACTATCGAGACTCATTATATAATTTGAATTATTTTCAATGTATATGGAATATGTGTCAATAATTAAAAGTCTTTTAACTTAGTTTCTTGGTGATTAAGTAACCTAAAATTTGGTGATGGAGAACAAAAAAAATATTGAAATTGTTTACATCTATTATACCATAATACAATATGAATATGGTGAATAAATATACTACCGAGACTCATTATATAATTTAAATTATTTCCAATTTATATGGAATATTTGTCATTAATTAATAATCTTTTAACTCAGTTTCTTGGTGAAGAAGTAACCTAAAATTTGGTGCTAGAGAAGAAGAAAAATATTGAAAAAGTATACATCTATTATACCATAATACAATATGAATATGGTGAATAAATATACTATCGAGACTCATTATATAATTTGAATTATTTTCAATCTATACGTAATATGTGTCATTAATTAATAGTCTTTTAACTTAGTTTCTTAGTGAAGAAGTAACCTAAAATTTGGTGATGGAGAAGAAGAAAAATATTGAAATTGTTTACATCTATTATACCATCATACAATATGAATATAGTGAATAAATATACTATCGAGACTCATTATATAATTTGAATTATTTTCAATCTATACATAATATGTGTCATTAATTAATAGTCTTTTAACTTAGTTTCTTAGTGAAGAAGTAACCTAAAATTTGGTGATGGAGAAGAAGAAAAATATTGAAATTGTTTACATCTATTATACCATAATACAATATGAATATGGTGAATAAATATACTATCGAGGCTCATTATATAATTTTATTATTTTTAATGTATATGGAATATGTGTCATTAATTAATAGTCTTTTAACTTAGTTTCTTAGTGATGCAGTAACTTAAAATTTATGGATGGAGAAGAAGAACAATATTGAAATTGTTTACATCTGTTATATCATATTACAATATGAATATGGTCAATAAATATACTATCGAGACTCATTATATAATTTGAATTATTTCAAATGTATATGGAATATGTGTCATTAATTAATAGTCCTTTAACATAGTTTCTTGGTGAAGAAGTAACCTGAAATTTGGTGATGAAGAAGAAGAAAAATATTGAAATTGTTTACATCTATTATACCATAATACAATATGAATATGGTGAATAAATATACTATCGAGACTCATTATATAATTTGAATTATTTCAATGTATATGGAATATGTGTCATTAATTAATAGTCTTTTAACTTAGTTTCTTAGTGATTAAGTAACCGAAAATTTGGTGATGGAGAAGAAGAAAAATATTGAAATTGTTTACATCTATTATACCATAATATATATGAATATGGTGAATAAATATACTATCGAGACTCATTATATAATTTGAATTATTTCCAATGTATATGGAATATGTGTCATTAATTTATAGTATTTTAACTTAGTTTCTTGGTGAAGAAGTAATCTAAAATTTGGTGATAGAGAAGAAGAAAATTGTTTATATTGTTTACATCTATTATACCATAATACAATATGAATATGGTGAATAAAAATACTATCGAGACTCATTATATAATTTGAATTATTTCCAATGTATATAGAATATGTGTCATTAATTAATAGTCTTTTAACTTAGTTTCTTAGTGATAAAGTAACCTAAAATTTGGTGATGGAGAAGAAGACAAATAACGAATTTGTTTACATATATTATACCATAATACAATATGAATATGGTAAATAAGTATACTATCGAGACTCATTATATAATTTGAATTATTTCAAATGTATATGGAATATGTGTCATTAATTAATAGTCCTTTAACATAGTTTCTTAGTGATTAAGTAACCTAAATTTTGGTGATGGAGAAGAAGAAAAATATTGAAATTATTTACATCTATTATACCATAATACAATATGAATATGGTGAATAAATATACTATCGGTCCTCAATATATAATTTGAATTATTTCCAATGTATATGGAATATGTGTCATTAATTAATAGTCTTTTAACTTAGTTTCTTGGTGAAGAAGTAACCTGAAATTTGGTGATGAAGAAGAAGAAAAATATTGAAATTGTTTACATCTATTATACCATAATACAATATGAATATGGTGAATAAATATACTATTGAGACTTATTATATAATTTTTATTATTTTTAATGTATATGGAATATGTTTCATTAATTAATAGTCTTTTAACTTAGTTTCTTAGTGATGAAGTAACCTAAAATTTGGTGATGGAGAAGAAGAAAAATATTGAAATTGTTTACATATGTTATATCATAGTAAATTATGAATATGGTAAATAAATATACTATCGAGACTCATTATATAATTTGAATTATTTCAAATGTTTATGGAATATGTGTCATTAATTAATAGTCTTTTAACATAGTTTCTTAGTGATTAAGTAACCTAAAATTTGGTGATGGGGAAAAAGAAAAATATTGAAATTGTTTACATCTATTATACCATAATACAATATGAATATGGTGAATAAATATACTATCGAGACTCATTATATAATTTAAATTATTTTCAATGTATATGGAATATGTGTCATTAATTAATAGTCTTTTAACATAATTTATTAGTGATTAAGTAACCTAAAATTTGGTGATAGAGAAGAAGAAAAATATTGAAATTGTTTACATCTATTATACCATAATACAATATGAATATGGTGAATAAATATACTATCGGTCGTAAATATATAATTTGAATTATTTCCAATGTATATGGAATATGTGTCATTAATTTATAGTCTTTTAACTTAGTTTCTTGGTGAAGAATTAACCTAAAATTTGGTGATGGAGAAGAAGAATTTTTTTGATATTGTTTACATCTATTATACCATAATACAATATGAATATGGTGAATAAATATACTATCGAGACTCATTATATAATTTGAATTATTTTCAATGTATATGGAATATGTGTCATTAATTAATAGTCTTTTAACTTAGTTTCTTGGTGAAGAAGTAACCTAAAATTTAGTGATGGAGAAGAAGAAAAATATTGAAATTGTTTTACATCTATTATACCATAATACAATATGAATATGGTGAATAAATATACTATCGAGACTCATTATATAATTTGAATTATTTTCAATGTATATGGAATATGTGTCATTAATTAATAGTCTTTTAACTTAGTTTCTTAGTGATGAAGTAACTTAAAATTTAGTAATGGAGAAGAAGAACACTATTGAAATTGTTTACATCTGTTATATCATATTACAATATGAATATGGTAAATAAATATACTATCGAGACTCATTATATAATTTGAATTATTTCAAATATATATGGAATATGTGTCATTAATTAATAGTCATTTAACATACTTTCTTAGTGATTAAGTAACCTAAATTTTGGTGATGGAGAAGAAGAAAAATATTGAAATTATTTACATCTATTATACCATAATACAATATGAATATGGTGAATAAATATACTATCGGTCCTCAATATATAATTTGAATTATTTCCAATGTATATGGAATATGTGTCATTAATTAATAGTCCATTAACTTAGTTTCTTGGTGAAGAAGTAACCTGAAATTTGGTGATGGAGAAGAAGAAAAATATTGAAATTGCTTACATCTATTATACCATAATACAATATGAATATGGTGAATAAATATACTATCAAGACTTATTATATAATTTGAATTATTTTTAATGTATATGGAATATGTGTCATTAATTAATAGTCTTTTAACTTAGTTTCTTAGTGATGAAGTAACCTAAAATTTGGTGATGGAGAAGAAGAAAAATATTGAAATTGTTTACATATGTTATATCATAGTAAATTATGAATATGGTAAATAAATATACTATCGAGACTCAATATATAATTTGAATTATTTCAAATGTATATGGAATATGTGTCATTAATTAATAGTCTTTTAACATAGTTTCTTAGTGATTAAGTAACCAAAAATTTGGTGATGGGGAAAAAGAAAAATATTGAAATTGTTTACATCTATTATACCATAGTACAATATGAATATGGTGAATAAATATACTATCGAGACTCATTATATAATTTGAATTATTTTCAATGTATATGGAATATGTGTCATTAATTAATAGTCTTTTAACTTAGTTTCTTGGTGAAGAAGTAACCTAAAATTTGGTGATGGAGAAGAAGCAAAATATTGAAATTGTTTACATCTATTATACCATAGTACAATATGAATATGGTGAATAAATATACTATCGAGACTCATTATATAATTTGAATTATTTTCAATGTATATGGAATATGTGTCATTAATTAATAGTCTTTTAACTTAGTTTCTTGGTGAAGAAGTAACCTAAAATCTAGTGATAGAGATGAAGAAAAATATTGAAATTATTTACATCTATCATACCATAATACAATATGAATATGGTGAATAAATATACTATCGAGACTCATTATATAATTTAAATTATTTCCAATGTATATGGAATATTTGTCATTAATTAATAGTCTTTTAACTTAGTTTCTTGGTGAAGAAGTAACCTAAAATTTGGTGATAGAGAAGAAGAAAAATATTGAAAAAGTATACATCTATTATACCATAATACAAGATGAATATGGTGAATAAATATACTATCGAGACTCATTATATAATTTGAATTATTTTTAATGTATATGGAATATGTGTCATTAATTAATTGTCCTTTTAACTTAGTTTCTTAGTGATGAAGTAACCTAAAATTTAGTGATGGAGAAGAAGAACACTATTGAAATTGTTTACATCTGTTATATCATATTACAATATGAATATGGTAAATAAATATACTATCGAGACTCATTATATAGTTTGAATTATTCAAATGTATATGGAATATGTGTCATTAATTAATAGTCCTTTAACATAGTTTCTTAGTGATTAAGTAACCTAAATTTTGGTGATGGAGAAGAAGAAAAATATTGATATTATTTACATCTATTATACCATAATACAATATGAATATGGTGAATAAATATACTATCGGTCCTCAATATATAATTTGAATTATTTCCAATGTATATGGAATATGTGTCATTAATTAATAGTCCATTAACTTAGTTTCTTGGTGAAGAAGTAACCTGAAATTTGGTGATGGAGAAGAAGAAAAATATTGAAATTGCTTACATCTATTATACCATAATACAATATGAATATGGTGAATAAATATACTATCAAGACTTATTATATAATTTGAATTATTTTTAATGTATATGGAATATGTGTCATTAATTAATAGTCTTTTAACTTAGTTTCTTAGTGATGAAGTAACCTAAAATTTGGTGATGGAGAAGAAGAAAAATATTGAAATTGTTTACATATGTTATATCATAGTAAATTATGAATATGGTAAATAAATATACTATCGAGACTCAATATATAATTTGAATTATTTCAAATGTATATGGAATATGTGTCATTAATTAATAGTCTTTTAACATAGTTTCTTAGTGATTAAGTAACCAAAAATTTGGTGATGGGGAAAAAGAAAAATATTGAAATTGTTTACATCTATTATACCATAGTACAATATGAATATGGTGAATAAATATACTATCGAGACTCATTATATAATTTGAATTATTTTCAATGTATATGGAATATGTGTCATTAATTAATAGTCTTTTAACTTAGTTTCTTGGT
>CATIWC010003057.1:0-12500 GCA_948472305.1 Vicia faba
TTTTTTGATTTTTACTGGAGATTAGGAATAGATGGACTCTCTATAGGACCTATTTTACTGACGGGATTTATAACTACTTTAGCCACTTTAGCGGCTCAGCCGGTTACTCGAGAATACCAATTATTCTATTTCCTGATGTTAGCAATGTATAGCGGTCAAATCGGACCTTTTCTTCTCGAGACATTTTACTTTTTTTCATCATGTGGGAATTGGAATTAATTCCCGTTTATCTACTTTTATCCATGTGGGGGGGAAAGAAACGTTTGTATTCAGCTACAAAGTTTATTTTGTACACTGGAGGAGCTTCTATTTTTTTATTAATGGGAATTCTGGGTATCGGTTTATATGGCTCTAATGAACCAACATTAAATTTTGAAACATTAATTAATCAATCGTATCCCGTGGCACTAGAAATAATATTATATACGGCATTTCTTATTGCTTTTGCTGTCAAATCGCCGATTATACCCTTACATACATGGTTACCAGATACCCACGGAGAGGCACATTACAGCACTTGTATGCTTTTAGCCGGAATCTTATTAAAAATGGGAGCGTATGGGTTGGTTCGAATTAATATGGAATTTTTTTCCCACGCTCATTCCATATTTTGCCCCTGGTTAATGATATTAGGTTCTATTCAAATAATCTATGCCGCTTCAACATCTTTTGGTCAACGTAATTTAAAAAAAAGAATAGCTTATTCTTCGGTATCTCATATGGGTTTTATAATTATAGGAATAAATTCTATAAGTGATACTGGTCTCAACGGGGCCATTTTACAAATAATATCTCATGGATTTATTGGCGCTGCCCTTTTTTTCTTGGCAGGAACTAGTTATGATAGACTGCGTCTTCTTTATCTTGACGAAATGGGCGGAATGGCTATCCCAATGCCAAAAATATTCACTATTTTCACTATCTTATCAATGGCTTCTCTTGCATTGCCTGGCATGAGCGGTTTTGTTGCAGAATTGATAGTTTTTTTTGGAATAATTACTAGTCAAAAATATCTTTTCATGATGAAAATACTAATTACTTTTGTAACAGCAATTGGAATTATATTAACTCCTATTTATTTATTATCTATCTTACGGCAGATGTTCTATGGATACAAATTTTTTAATACACCAAACTCTTCTTTTTTTGATTCAGGGCCCAGAGAATTATTTATTTCGATTTCAATTCTTATACCCATAATAGGTATTGGTATTTATCCAGATTTCATTTTCTCATTTTCGGTTGACAAGGTTGAAGCTATTCTATCTAATTTTTGATGGATGATTTTTGTGAATAAATGAATCAAAAAGATAAAAAAAAGATTTTTCCGTTAGATTCACTTCAAAATTTGAAATGATAATCGAATATGTTTGTTGTTTGTGAGAACCCCTTGAATCATTACATTACTTGATTGAAAGGGTTCTCAACGATTTATGGAACGTATATATTTATATGCTTTCCATATTTTTCTTTCTCAGGTTCTTTACTCATTTTTAGTCAATTAGATGTAAATGAACCATAACTATGTAGTCCTATTCCTAATAGATTGATCCCCAAATAACATATCCAAATTATAAGAAATCCTATAGAGGCCACTATTGAAGAATTTACACCTTCTAATTTTTTATTTTTTCTAGTATGTAAATAAATCGCGAATATGGTCCAAGTAATAAAGGCCCAAGTTTCCTTTGGATCCCAATTCCAATAGGAACCCCATGCCTCGTTAGCCCATACTGCTCCTGAAAGAATACCTATCGTTAAAAAGAGAAAACCCAGACTAATAATACGATAACCCCAACGATCCAATTGTTGAATAAATTGAGACCTGTAATAATTTATAGAAGAAGAAAAAGAAGTTTTTCGTAAAACATTGTTTCTTTCATTCCTATTCATGTATTTGATTTCAACAAAATCAACTGATTTTTTTAAAGAATCCAAATTCTTGGTAAAAGCAAGAATTTGGATGACTTCTTGAAACGTAATGACTAAAATAGCCACTGATAATAATGATCCACATAAAAGAGCTGCATAGCCCAGTATCATCATACTTACGTGCATCATTAGCCAATGGGATTGTAGAGCGGGTACTAATATTACGGATTGATGCATTTTGGTTAAAAGACCCGAAGTCGCAAAGCCTTGGGTAAAAATAACACTTGGTGCAATTATTGTACTTAAAAGGTTTTTCTCCTTTTTAAAAAAAGGAACCATATGAAAAATTGAAAAACCCCATGAAAGAAAGATTAGGGATTCATATAAATCACTAAATGGTAAATGTCCCGAAAAAAACCAACGAGTAATTAACAATCCCGTTACACAGAAAAAACTTATTATCATGGCTTTTTTGGACAAATCATATAATCCTACGATTTCATTGCCTAATAAGGTTATCAAATGAATTGAAATAACAATTGATATCACGGAAAACGATATATGAGTTAATATATGCTCTAAAGTTGTAAATATCATATATATAATGAAAATAAAAATATCTATAATGAAAATAAAAAAGGTATGAATTGATGCTGATGTGCATCTTACATAGTTAATGATGCAGAACTTTTTCAGTTCATCCTATTGGCTCGTCCTAAATAAGTATAGCTCCATCCAATTTTGGAATCTCAATTAATCCCTATATTATTGTCTTTTTTATTTCTCAATTTTCTTATTTATACCATCCTAATCTAGAATAAGATTAGGAATGAAACCTCTATTATTCTGTCTAATCTATAAGAAAAAGAAAATGTACATACAGATATTTCTTTAATATCTGGGGTTGTCGAAGTTCAGATTACTTTCTGATTTTTATCATTTAGTGAGCATCTTGTATTTCATAAAAATTGGGGGCGATATAATCTTTACGCAAAGGCCATCCTATCCAACTTTCGGGCATTAAAATACGTTTCAGACGCGGATGATTATCATAATAGATTCCTAACATATCATAAGATTCCCTTTCTTGAAAATCTGCACTTTTCCAAACCCAGAAAATAGAAGGAATTCTCGGATTTTGCCTTGGGGTAAATACTTTTATGCATACCTCTTCGGGTTGATCTAGACTATACTCTATTCTCGTAAGATGATAGACACTCGCTAATAGTCCTCCTGGTGCTACATCATAGGCACATTGGGAACGTAGATAATTGTAACCATATACATATAAAATAACAGCAATCGAATGCCAATCCTCGGGCTTTATTTGTAAAGTCTCTATTCCTTGATAATCAAAACCTAAAGATCTATGAACTATTCCGTGTTTGACTAGCCAAGCAGACAAATTACCTTGCATTTTTTTACTTCTCCCGAGTTTTTTATAAGATTGGTATAAGTATTTACCATTTATTTACATTACAATGAAATTTTTGAAGATTGACTTGCTTGCTATTTCTTATTGTATTTTGTACAAAAGGATCCTGTTTAATTCACTTTTTCGTTCGTCGGAGGATACTGAACTTTTTTATATTTCAAAAATGTGTCAGAGGTTATCTCTGAAATAGATGATGGTTGATAGAATAATCCTTGATTATAATTGCCGGTATGAGTACCGCGTCCAACATAAAATTTGTGGTTGGTAGTAAAACACCTATTCTCTCGTTGATAACTAAATTGATCTTCATAGATTTCTCGAGATATTTTCTTACGAAGTTTTGTTATAGCATCTATAACGGCTTCCGGTTTAGGTGGACAGCCCGGCAAATATACATCCACAGGAATTAGCTTATCCACGCCCCGAACAGTACTATAAGAATCGGTACTGAACATACCTCCTGTAATTGTACAGGCTCCCATAGCAATAACATATTTTGGTTCGGGCATTTGCTCATATAATCGAACTAAAGAAGGAGCCATTTTCATAGTTACGGTGCCCGCTGTTAAAATGAGGTCTGCCTGCCTAGGACTAGAGCGTGGTACCAGTCCATAACGATCAAAGTCAAATCGCGATCCTATTAATGAAGCAAATTCAATGAAGCAACAACTAGTACCATAGAGAAGCGGCCATAAACTAGATAGTCTTGACCAATTGAAAGATCATTTAATGTAGTAGAAATAACTGAATTTTTGGTTTTTTGATCAAGTAAGGGAAACTCAATGGAATTCATAACTGTCTCAATGTTTTGTTTAATTGTCTAAATATTCAAGAATTAAGACCATTCTAATGCTCCCTTTCGCCATGCATAAACTAAACCAACAATTAGGATAAGCACGAAGATGAAAGCTTCTATAAATACGGATACCCCCAATACATCAAAACTCATTGCCCACGGGTAAAGAAAGACTGTTTCAACATCAAAAACAACAAAAACTAGAGCAAACATATAATAACGGATTTGAAATTGTAACCAAGCATCGCCCATCGGTTCTATTCCGGATTCATAACTAGAAAGTTATTTCTGGCCCTTTCCTAATTGGAGCTAAAATTCCAGAAATTAGAAATGCCAAAATAGGAATAAAGATCGATATTATTAGAAATGTCCAAAAAATATCATATTTCATAAAGCAAAAACATAAATGTCCTCCTAGGGAATGGGGAAAATATACTGGATTCATATTAATTCTGAGTCGATTTGAATTGAAAATTTCAAATTCTTAGATTCATTAATAGAATCTAAATAGAAATGCTTTGTATTTTCTTAAGTTTACATTTTTTCTAATAAAATTGAGATTATTATCTGAGTATACTAATACTCATATTATTCTATCCACTATTAATCTATTCGAATAGAAATTACTTTATTCATTCTTTCTATTACAAAAAGTATTGAAAGTATATTTATACTAGTAGTATTACTAGTATGGAGTATTCAATATAGTACTAATCTAGTACATATAGTATTAGTACATATATATTTGTAATGACAGATATTAGATAAGAAATCTAAATCTGAGTAGTATCGGTAGTAATATTAGGGCTATACGGACTCGAACCGTAGTCCTTCTCGGTAAAACACATCAAACTATTATTTATTATTATCAAAATGATTTGAATTGTTTGAAAGACCCAACGTGCATTTTTTTTTGCATTGGGCTTTTTCATTAACTGATAGAAATATCAATTTAGTCTACCATCTTTTTTCTTTACACAAAGAAAAAGGAATGACTCCTGTGCTCTGATTTCTTATTTAGATCAAAATCTAAGAGCCACTACCAAGTTTTTCAAAGAAGAAGGTTATCCTGACGTAGGTCTGCTTCTGGCCTGGATCAACTTAAGTTAAATGGACTCTCTATCAACCTACTTCAATAAAATATCAAATAGGAAATGAAACTTCATACACCTTAAAGTTCATAAGATAGGAAGAAAAGAGATTTTTTTTGAGGTCCCTAGACTCATTGCCTAGCATTGAATAGATTAAGTATTCACCGTATCAATATCTCAAATCCATTATGGATTCCATTTGACGTCTAAATCCTTTGTCAGGCTATTGTTCTCTTATTTTGTTCCGGGAGTAAGACATCGATTTATCAATTAAGATCAACTCTTTTAATTACATGATGGACTCCTATGAAAAAACATTGGCGCATGTGTAAACGAGGTGCTCTACCTAACTGAGCTATAGCCCTTGTGCTTTGGATACATATTTGATCATATTCGATAAATAAATTCTTGTCAAGATAAATATGACATGATCCAATCTCTTTGATTTATATTGCGTTTGTATTGTTTATAAGTAATATAACATTTATAATCCATTGATCTGATAGACAGCTACTTTTTTTATTTAGGATGATAAATGACCTACTTAACTCAGTGGTTAGAGTATTGCTTTCATACGGCAGGAGTCATTGGTTCAAATCCAATAGTAGGTAAGGTATTGGTAGAACTTATTAGATACCATTAATTCCGGTATCTAATAAGTTTTTCTACTCACCATTGTTTTATTGTAATTTTCTATCTTTTTTCTATTTTTTGGCTGCACCAACTTGTTATGAGATCATATTGATAGCCTCTACTCGTGTCCTAGCTCGCCGGAGAGCTAGATTTGCTTCAATTGTTTGTCTCTTGCCTTCAGCCTTATTCAAGTTAGCTTCTGCTATTTGAAGAGTTTGTTGTGCTTCTTGTGGATTAATGTCACTACCCCTTTCTGCATCATTTACTAAAATAGTGATCTCATTATTGCCTATTCTAGCAAAACCGCCCATCAGAGCCATCGTTAACCATCGGTCGTTAAGGCGTATTCTCAAAATACCTATATCTAAAGATGTGGCAATAGGCGCATGATTTTTTAATACCCCAATTTGTCCACTATTAGTAGATAAAATAATTTCTTTCACTTCTGAATCCCAAACAATTCGATTGGGGGTCAGTACACAAAGATTTAAAGTCATTTCTTGAATTTGTTCTCCATTTCTAAGTTAAGTTCGTAGCCTTCGCAGTAGCTTCATCGATATTACCCACCAAATAAAAGGCTTGTTCAGGAAGACTATCTAATTCTCCAGAAAGAATCAATTTAAATCCTCGAATTGTTTCTGCTAGACCAACATATTTCCCTGGGGAACCGGTAAATACTTCTGCTACGAAAAAAGGTTGTGATAAGAAACGTTCAATTTTTCGTGCTCTTGCTACGGTTAAGCGATCCTCTTCGGATAATTCGTCCAACCCAAGAATAGCTATAATGTCCTGAAGTTCTTTGTAACGTTGTAACGTTTGTTTCACTCTTTGCGCAGTTTCATAATGTTCTTCACCGACGATGCGAGGTTGGAGCATGGTTGACGTTGAATCTAAAGGATCTACTGCTGGATAGATACCTTTGGCAGCTAATCCTCTTGATAGTACAGTAGTTGCATCCAATGTGCAAATGTCGTGGCAGGAGCAGGATCAGTCAAATCGTCTGCAGGTACATAAACTGCTTGAATAGAAGTTATAGACCCTTCTTTGGTAGAAGTAATTCTTTCTTGTAAAGTACCCATTTCAGTACCCAGGGTGGGTTGATAACCCACAGCGGAAGGCATTCGGCCCAATAAGGCGGATACTTCGGATCCGGCTTGGACAAAACGGAAGATATTGTCGATAAATAGAAGGACGTCCTGCTCATTGACATCTCGGAAATATTCTGCCATAGTTAGGGCAGTTAAACCAACTCTCATACGAGCTCCGGGCGGTTCATTCATTTGACCGTAGACTAGAGCTACTTTGATTCCGCAATATTTTTTTCATTAATTACTCCGGATTCTTTCATTTCCATATAAAGATCATTTCCCTCACGAGTACGCTCACCTACTCCGCCAAATACGGATACACCTCCATGAGCTTTGGCAATGTTATTGATCAATTCCATAATGAGAACTGTTTTACCTACCCCAGCTCCACCGAAAAAGTCCTATTTTTCCGCCACGGCGATAAGGAGCTAAAAGATCGACTACTTTAATTCCTGTTTCAAAAATGGATAATTGTGTATCTAACTGTATAAAGGCAGGCGCAGATCTATGAATAGGAGATGTTGTGCGAGTATCTACAGGACCCAAATTATCAATAGGCTCTCCAAGCACGTTGAAAATTCGACCTAGGGTTGCTCCACCGACTGGAACACTTAGAGCAACTCCCGTGTCAATCACTTCCATTCCTCTATTTAGACCATCTGTAGCACTCATAGCTACAGCTCTAATTCTATTATTTCCTAATAATTGCTGTACTTCACACGTTACGTTTAATTTGTTGGCCAACCGTATCTCGACCTTGAACTATCAGAGCGTTGTAAATATAAGGCATCTTCCTGGTGGAAAAACTACATCGAGTACCGGACCGATTATTTGCGTGATACGCCCCAGATTTTTTTTTTCAAGTGCAGAAACCTCAGTATCAGAAGGAGGAGGAGTTATTGTCATATTAAAAAATATCCATTTTTTTGAAAAAAAAAAATTGAAATAAGAAAAAACTGTTTGATAACAAAGCAAGTTGATCGGTTAATATTCTTAATTTTCTTAATATTTAATAATATATAAAAGAATAATGTAAGTTAATAATCGATTTTCTTGGTACCATCCAACCAATTCAATTGTTTTTAAATTTCAATGAGTGAATTTTCAAGGTCAACCCAGTCATTATGAAAATTTTAATTGGATGAAATCTTTTGAAAGTCTTTCATTTGTTTATCATTCTAGATTATAGACAATACTATCTATATTATCTATGTAATTCGAACCTGAACTTTGTTTGTTTATGATTCCGTTTTTCTATCTCATTGGTCCTTCTTTTTTCTTTCCTCAGCATAGGATTTATACTATGCAGATTCTTTTTACCAATTTTTCTTTTATTGGGCAAATTCTGCCGATTTTGACATCTAGGATTTACATATACAACATATATCACTGTCAAGGTCAAGAGTATATTTTTTATTATTTAGATTAGAAAATGAGATTCCAAAATTCAAAAAAAAAAAATAAGAGACTCAAAAAAAAACGGTTGGGTTGCGCCATACATATGAAACAGTATAGAATAATGATGTATTTGCCAAATCAAATATCATGGTAAAATTGAACAATGACCCATTCGGATTAATTGATAATATTAGTTGATGGATCATTTGTAAAAAGGTTTTTCTTAACTCCTAAGTTATGTCGAGTAGACCTTGTTCTTGCTATAATTCTTAATTCATGCGTTGTAGGGGGGGGATTTATGTCACCACAAACAGAAACTAAAGCAAAGGTTGGGTTCCAAGCTGGTGTTAAAGATTATAAATTGACTTATTATACTCCTGAATATCAAACCAAAGATACTGATATCTTGGCAGCATTCCGAGTAACTCCTCAACCAGGAGTTCCGGCTGAAGAAGCAGGTGCAGCGGTAGCTGCAGAATCTTCCACTGGTACATGGACAACTGTGTGGACCGATGGACTTACCAGCCTTGATCGTTATAAAGGACGCTGCTACGAGATAGAGCCTGTTCCTGGAGGAAGATAATCAATTTATTGCTTATGTAGCTTATCCCTTAGACCTTTTTGAAGAAGGTTCTGTTACTAACATGTTTACCTCCATTGTAGGTAATGTATTTGGGTTCAAGGCTTTACGCGCTCTACGTCTGGAAGATTTGCGAATCCCTAATGCTTATGTTAAAACTTTCCAAGGTCCTCCTCACGGAATCCAAGTTGAGAGAGATAAAGTTGAACAAGTATGGACGTCCCCTATTGGGATGTACTATTAAACCAAAATTGGGTTTATCCGCTAAGAATTATGGTAGAGCAGTTTATGAATGTCTCCGCGGGGGACTTGATTTTACCAAAGATGATGAAAATGTGAACTCCCAACCATTTATGCGTTGGAGAGACCGTTTCTTATTTTGTGCCGAAGCAAATTATAAATCACAGGCCGAAACAGGTGAAATCAAAGGACATTATTTGAATGCTACTGCGGGGTACATGTGAAGAAATGCTAAAAAGAGCTGTATTTGCTAGAGAATTGGGCGTTCCTATCGTAATGCATGACTACTTAACAGGTGGATTCACTGCAAATACTACCCCTGTCTCACTATTGCCGCGATAATGGTCTACTTCTTCATATCCACCGTGCTATGCATGCAGTTATCGATAGACAAAAAAATCATGGTATGCACTTTCGTGTATTAGCTAAAGCCTTACGTATGTCTGGTGGAGATCATATTCACGCTGGTACTGTAGTAGGTAAACTTGAAGGAGAGAGGGAGATTACGTTAGGTTTTGTTGATTTACTACGTGATGATTATATTGAAAAAGATAGAAGTCGCGGTATTTATTTCACTCAGGATTGGGTTTCTTTACCAGGTGTTATCCCTGTTGCTTCAGGGGGTATTCACGTTTGGCATATGCCTGCTCTGACCGAGATATTTGGAGATGATTCTGTACTCCAATTCGGTGGAGGAACTTTAGGACACCCTTGGGGAAATGCACCTGGAGCCGTAGCGAATCGAGTAGCTCTGGAAGCATGTGTACAAGCTCGGAATGAGGGACGTGATCTTGCTCGCGAGGGTAATGCAATTATCCGTGAAGCTTGCAAATGGAGTCCTGAATTTGCTGCTGCTTGTGAAGTCTGGAAGGAAATCAAATTTGAATTCCCAGCAATGGATACTTTGTAATCCAGTAATAATCATTCGTTCTATTAATTTCCATTAAACTCGGCCCAATCTTTTACTAAAAGGATTGAGCCGAATACAATACACAATACAAAAATACTTGTTGTATCTAGAATGAATCCTATAGATCTTTCGGATTGATCTATTTTTTTTCTAGTTCATTCTTCTTTTTTGATTTGGAATAGAATGAATTAAAATAGAAATATTTTCTATTTAAAAATGAGAATAGAAATATTTTTTTATTTGTTTTCTCGATTGTATTCTTTTTTTCAACACTAATATTGACAACAGTGTATCAAACAAATATAATCTGATCGTGAATCAATGGATGGATTGACTCATGTCACATAGGTTTTTTACTTCATCAAATGGTGGATTCATTGTATTTTGATTTTGTTTGATACAAACAAGAAGTTTTTTTTCTTGAAATAGAAATATGAAAAAAATAATACTAATTTAAAACTATATTAATAGACAAATAACTACAGTACTGTACTAAACAAGTCGTCTATCATTTTTGATTCTCATTTTTTTCTTTTTTTCATTGTATTGTAATATAATGTAATATGTAACATTTGATTCTATTATTTATAGAATTCCATCTTTTTTTTATTGCGATTGGATATACAGATCCTTGTTTGTAATTTTATTAGGGTTGCTAACTCAATGGTAGAGTACTCGGCTTTTAAGTGCGACTCCATTTTTTACACATTTCTATGAACTAATTGGTTCATCCATACCATCGGTAGGGTTTGTAAGACCACGACTGATCCAGAAAGGAATGAATGAAAAAGCAGCATGTCGTATCAACGGTGAATTCAAAAAATTTTTCATTCATATTGGATCCGGACCAATCTTTTTCTTTGAATTGTTGGCTGGGGAACAAATGAATTCCGTTGGGTTGAATTAATAAAGGGATAGAGCTTAGCTGCTCGAATTCTAGGGAAAGAAAAAGCAACGAGCTTTCATTTTTTATTGGAATGATTACCACATCTAGTTATACGTTAAAAAAGGATTAGTGCTTGCTGTGGAAAAAGTTTTTCCCACGAATGGATTAAGGATTTTTGTTATGAGTCCTAATTATTAGCTATTCCCCATTATGTTATGGGGGTAGCAAGAAATGTGTAGAAGAAAGAGTATATTGATAAAGATATTTTTTTCCAAAATCAAAAGAGCGATTGGTCCCCAAAAAATAAAGGATTTCTAACTAGCTTGTTGTCCTAGAAAAATTAGAAGGAACAAGCGAGGGGAGATAGTCCATTAATGTGTTTTAACTCGTTTTCTAGGTATCTATTCATATTTGTTTTTTATTTCAATTCGAATATAGATAGAATATAGATATAGAATACCTTGTTTTGACTGTATCGCACTATGTATCATTTGATAATCCAATGAATCTCTGATCCTTTGACCAAATATCATTTCTAAAATGAAGGAATATAAAGTCTATTTAGAACGAGCTAGATCTCGCCAACAGCACTTCCTATACCCACTTATTTTTAGGGAGTATATTTATGGACTTGCTTATAGTCATAATTTGAATAGATCCATTTTTGTGGAAAATATAGGTTATGACAAGAAATATAGTTTACTAATTGTAAAACGGTTAATTACTCGAATGTATCAACAGAATCATTTAATCATTTGGGCTAATGATTCTAACAAAAATCCATTTTGGGGGTATAAGAATAATTATTATTCTCAAATAATATCAGAGGGTTTTGCCATCGTCGTGGAAATTCCATTTTTCCTACAATTAAGCTCTTCCTTAGAGGAGGAAGAAATCATCAAATCTTATAAAAATTTGAGATCAATTCATTCCATTTTTCCCTTTTTGGAGGATAAATTGACATATTTGAATTATGTGTCAGATATACGAATACCCTATCCTATCCATCTGGAAATCTTAGTTCAAATCCTTCGATACTGGGTGAAAGATGCCCCTTTTTTTCATTTCTTACGGCTGTTTCTTTGGAATTGGAATAGTTTTATTACTACCAAAAAATCAATTTCTACTTTTTCAAAAAGTCATCGAAGATTCTTCTTGTTCCTCTATAATTTTTATGTATGTGAATATGAATCTATCTTCGTTTTTCTACGTAATAAATCCTCTCATTTACGATTAAAATCTTTTAGCGTTTTTTTTGAGCGAATTTTTTTTTATGCAAAAAGAGAGCATCTTGTCAAAGTTTTTGCTAAAGATTTTTCGTATACTTTAACATTCTTCAAGGATCCTAACATTCATTATGTTCGATATCAAGGAAAATGCATTCTGGCTTCAAAGAATGCGCCTTTTTTGATGAATAAATGGAAACACTTTTTTATCCATTTATGGCAATGTTTTTTTGATGTTTGGTCTCAACCCAGAATGATCAATATAAACCCATTATCCGAACATTCATTTCAGCTGTTAGGCTATTTTTCAAATGTGCGACTAAATCGTTCAGTGGTACGGAGTCA